>APFE030769092.1:29009-74712 GCA_000404065.3 Pinus taeda | reverse complement strand
TTTGGAGATCTGGAGAAATAGATGATTCTGATGTGGAAACATCTAGCGAGCATAATTGTGCAATTACACCTCTTTGCTCCTTTTTTATAAGCTTTGTCATACCATTAGAGCTTATTAATTTTCCTGGTTTCCTTGCAATACCCCTTAATTCAACTTCCTTTCCTTCCATAGAAAATTTCATGAAAATTTCTTGAAAATTAAAAGCTATTGTACCCAGGGATTGTAGCCATTGGACTCCCAGTACAACATCAGCACCTCCCATTGGAATGGAAAGCATTGGGCTAGTCAATACATATTCACCCATGGATAGCTTGATATTATGGCACTTTCCAGAGCAATTTATTTTTCCTCCATTTACAATCATCACTTGACACTCTGGTGCTGGATATAGGAATCAATTCAATCCTTTTGCTACTTTACAATGAATAAAATTGTGGGTGCTTCCTGAATCAATCAAAACTATTACCTTTTTCTTCTTGATTTGTCCTTCTATCTTGATGGTTTGAGGAGTGGTAATTCCCGCCAATGCATTACAAGATATGGTCGGATTTATTTGTTCTTCATCTAGGCTTTGTTTGTGGAGTATATCCTCTTCTTTTGACCTTTCTTGCTCCTTTTCTTCTTCCTCTTCACAATCTATGTAGAATAATTTCTTCTCAGCACACTTGTGACCCTTAGTGTATTTTCTATCACAACTGTAACAAATCCCTTTTGCTCTTTTTTCTTCCAATTGTTGTGGTGTCAACCTTATAAGTTGTGGAAGACTAGGGGCAACAACAACACTTCCGTCTTTATAGTTGTGAGTGGTATGCTTCCTGGTGCCATAATTTTGCTTTCCATTTTTCTTGCTAACCTGAATGCCTTCTCTAATGAATCAGGTTCCCAAAGGCGAACATCATGTTGGATATTATCCTTTAAAGACCCTATGAGCACATCAATGCTATGCTCCTCTGGAATATCTTTTACCCTTATGTTCAATTTTTGGAACTCCTCAATGTGCTCCATTATTGAACCCTTTTGTTTGAGACTTATCCATTGGCTAAAAAAAGTGTTGCTTTTTGTATCCTCATAATGTGCCATCAATTCTTCCATAAAAATTGCCCAAGTGATAAATTGTTTACGAGAGCAAAGCCATTGATACCATTCAAACTGATTTGGTTCCAAATATAAAGTTGCAATATGTACCTTTTGTGTGTTTTGCACATTATTGAGATCGAAAAATTGCTCCATCTGTAATATCCATGTTGAGGGATCCTTGCCATCAAACTTCCTCATATCGATTTTTGGTATATGATGGGTCTGCGATCCCACATTAGAGTCTATGGAATCATGATTAACATTTCTTTTATTCTCATCATGAGTTTCCTTTACTACCCTTTCACCCTTAGTGACCATTTCTTGTAGCAGCTTATTCATATTTATCTTCAATTCGTCCATGTCTGTCTTCAAATCTGACTTCCAATCGCCCATGTCTGTCTTCAAATCTATTTTCTAATCGTCCATGTCTGTCTTCAAATCTGTCTTCCAATCATCCATCTTAGCTTCCATGCCATTCATCTTAACTTCCACGCCCTTTATCTTAGATTCCATGCCATTTATCTTAGCTTCTGTTAGCTTCTGTGAGGCTGACATTTTTTGCACTTGGTCTTGTAATTTTGATATATCATATAACATTTCTTCCTCTTCTTCATGAGTCATGCTAGAGCTTTCAGGTTCCTTACTAAGTGTTTGCATTTTCTTTCCTCGGGGCATCAGTTACCGATAATAATGCTCTACTAGCCCTTTGGATTCCTTCAAAATAAATTTTCAAACCAATCTTAAGCAAAAATTTAAAAGAATCTACACACCATTTTTTTCTTTTTAGGAGCATGATATTGCCTCTGATGTATCTCTATACTTTCGAAACATCCAGTTTTGAAATTGTGACCTGTGGTAGCCCTCTGTGTCCTCTTTCCAATGCCACCAGTCTGATCCACATTGGATTCTCCAAGGAAGAGTTATGCGAAATCTCCCACAGTGACTTGATTATAGACTAGTTCAGTATAGCGAACTTGTACGACGTGCCACAAGTCACTGTTTCGACCTTTAGCTCTGAAAAATATATAGAAGAAACTACAGTCTGTCCTCTTTCTGTACCTTCTTACGAAATTTCAATCCAATGCTTAGAGAAAAAGTTATGACGATTTTCCCCAGGTCACCTGTTTGGAATGTAATTCAGGACTCTGCAAAAAGACCAACTTCCTCAGATCATATCTCGGCAAATATAGTGCAAAAAGCTCTGAAATTCGGACCCGAGATTTAGCGCGATGCCTTCTCAAATGGGGTTTTTTTTCAAATTCTGAAACGTCGCAGAAAAAAGGTATAGCAAAAATGCCACGATGACCTGTTTGGAGCAGCGAAACCCTAGAATCCAAAGCTCTGATACCAAACGTTATGAAACCAGCTCAAGAAAAGATAGAAAAGATAGATCAACGCCCTAGAATTCAGCGTCTTCGAGGGGGCAACCTCCTTTACATTACATAAATGAACAATTCTTGGATGATTCAAATAACAAAACCTCCTTTCTATATATAGGAGTCTAACGAGTCACAATATAACCCAGCCGACCTAACAATAATAATATAAAGCCACAAAAATAACAATAGAGGGATTCTACGGGGCACAATAATAACAATTTGGGTACAATAGGGGCACAACAATATCGATAAGGGGTACAAATACAATGGTAATGGGGTAATCACTAGTACTATAGGGAACCAACAATAACGAAACCATTTGCTAACTTATATGGGCTTGCCCCAGGTTTGGAAGAATTATTTAGCCAAGCAAATCCCATAGCTACTGGCCCTTTCGACAACAGCACGTGAAGTGCAGACTGAGGTCTCACTTGAGTAGCAGGGGAGGGTGCTAGAACCAGGTTTCTGCACCATTGAGATGTCTAGTTGTGGTCTGAGAGGTTCGCGCACTGTCCTGCAGCCTCGAACTACTCTAGATCCATGTAGATCCAGATAATCTTAACTTTATCTTATAGCGCTGGTTACAGATCTAATTTATTTTATTAAGTATTATAACCCAGATCTACTTAGAGAGGTCTCTAAGCAAACATTTATTACTTTCATTTAGTTGCATATTAAGATTAAACCCAATTTATAAGTACTCAATAAGCATATATGCGCAGATCAAAATAGTTTCATTATAAAAGATAGAGTTGTGATAGTTCAAGATTAACACATAATTCAGAAGAAACTTATCTTTATTTCCACTTGTCACCCTTACATCTAGATCTACCCTACGCACTCAGCTGCAGGGGTCCACACACACAGCTGTGGACTCTTCCAGGCCTCTATGCACACAGCCGCAGAGCCTCTATCCTCTACCCAAACCCCCAACTCAGACTTACAGATGCTTTCCAACTGCCCTTCTCAGGCACCCATTGCATATCTGATCTCCAAAATCATACTCAACCAAGAACTGTGTTTCCCCCCATAGAGTCGCGTTGTATTTATACCTATCTATGGTCAAAAATTCAACTTACTTCCTATTATTTTACATTATTTCTTGGGTGGAAAACCCTTTGACTCGACCTTTTACATTTCTTGCTCCGCATACATTGGAGTTTTTACGATAATTTACTCCTAATTTCTAGGCTTTCTGTCCCAAAACCATTACACAGGACCTCTACTACCCAACAAGAGACCCCACTAGGTTTCAATCCTTTATCAATAGGAAGTCGAGTCTTCCACCTTTTAAACATGATACATTGAACATGGCATTCTGGGAGATTTCCTGCCCGTACTTCTCGGTTCGACGGGAGGAATTCTGCAGTTCACAATTACCTGGTAGTCGATTTTGCCTAGATCATCCTGATTAGTAATTTTGATCTGTTTGACTCCCTAAATATAAAATATCATCTGAGTGATTGTCATTTCGAGCTCATTTCAAACCAAAAGTGATAGAGTCACCTTTGCTTACTTCTCAACTCTTAAAACATGAAAGAGCACCAGTTTGTTTTTGCATCTTAAAAAAAATTATTGCCCACGATCATATAACATTCTTGTTAGTATTTTTCTAGCCCACATTGTGAGTAAACCTTTATATACATTTTAAAGCCTTGTAATCAATCTCTCCTCTGGTTAATTGAGACGAAATCATCGTGGTCAAACCATCAGGTTCGCCTAATTCCTCATCCTCTCCTCTGTCTCAAAGATCGTCTAAGGAGCCCTTTCCTAAATTGCCACAGTCACTTGAGCACCAAGGTGTTGAACTTGTAATTAATCTGAGTGTTCAACCATTTTCATCATGTCCTCCCCCCTCGACAGATACTGGGTCACTTTCTGACAATGGCCCGAAATCTCTGGATAACCCCATCCAGACTCCCGAAAGACTGCTGACTTTTGAAGGTCATATTGGACTGGTTATTTATCCTCTGAATCCTTTGTTTGACCCTGTTGTGATATTTCACAACGTTCGTATAGTCCATACGATCAGCCAGTTATGCCTTTTGAATTATCCCCTCAAACATCTTTGCTAGTCCGTCGTCACCTCTTTTCACCCATGGAAGCAGAAGGAAAAATTCCAGTATCCTCTTTGGGTCACTTGGAGGTTTCCATTCCACACACAGTCAAAGAGGAGGAATATCATTTCCATCCTGAAGGTTTCCCTTACACAGGAAGCATTTCGACCAGCGTTCATCCTGAGTTACCACATAATTATCTGACTTTAGCTCAGTTGGTTTCAGGTATGCCTACTACCTCATTGCTATATCAAAACCATATCTATGCATTTGGCACTATGCCTACCTCAGGTCCATTCATTCAAAACCTGACCTCTCAACCGATGGTGCATTCTACAATTACTTCAATTTCAGTGAAACCCATCATTTTGAATTCTCTTGTTTTGTCGGTCCAAGTAACCCATCCTGTTCAACCAATGGTCTCTAGTCATGTCTCTATTAGTTCTTCGATCCCTCCAGTAACTGAATAGGTCATACCACCACCTGGGGGACAAAGTTCAAATGTCTCTATGATGTCTAGCACAACAAATGTGAGTGGCTCACAAGATCATGTTGTTGGAATGAACCAACCCTCTTCGAGTGCCATTTTAAACCCTGTTAGTATGATCTAGAATTTATCCAGGACAAAGCATTAAATGTATTATAGACTGATGTGCATGTATGTGCCTATGTTACTTTATGCAACAAATCGATAAGATTGCAAAATACATAGACATTGAAGCAGTTAGGGAAAACACAACAAGAAAAAATGTAATACAACACGTTTAATAAGGAGTTCACGCAATGCTCCTGGGCTACGTCTCCTGGCCTAGCCTTTAGTGGGGACCT
This sequence comes from Pinus taeda, assembly GCA_000404065.3. NCBI lineage: Eukaryota > Viridiplantae > Streptophyta > Pinopsida > Pinales > Pinaceae > Pinus > Pinus taeda. The sequence continues at coordinate 69,371 of APFE030769092.1, read as the reverse complement.
CTATATTATGTTTCCAAAGTAGAGCTTTTACAACAGTGAGCTCAATTTGAGTCTCACTAACCAAATTGGAATTAGTAGGACTAGAGTACACAGACTTTCCTTATTGAAACTTGACCCCTACTGGTCACAATAGTATGAGCCCAAACTGAGACTCATACATGACAGGCCTATGCCGAGGAGTTCAATTGGACCTCTCAAGCCTTCCTTGGAGTACACAAACTCTTTGACTCTTTCTCAATACTACCTTTGATCTGTAGGTTAGCTTGAATTACTTTCTTTGTTCTCTACTCTTAGCTTTCTTACTCACTTTCTTATTGCTCTCTGGCTGCTTGCTTGCTGCTTCTGTTAGTTCGTGGCTTTAAAGCCAATTTGCTTTCTGATGGTTCATTTCCACTTCCTAGCATTTTGGTTCTTTTTCCTCTGTCTATTTGAATTCCCCAGTTATGTGTCATCATCACCTTCATAGGGAGGTGGCCACCTTTTTGATAATGAACTGACTGTCAGTTCTCTTGGAAATGTTTGAATGGTCATCATTTCCATTTAACTCCCAGATTTCCCGCGAACATGATTCCCCTACCAAATCATCATTCATTCCAGACTTCAGAATTTATACAGATCGGCATATTTACCCCGTTGAATCTAGTCATCCATCGAATTGTTCCTCTACCATCGATCTGGAGCCTCCAAATCCTATAGTCTCCATCCATATTGGGCGGGTGAGCTGCACAACATTTACCTATCTGATGTGAGCAATTTTCTCTCTCTTCTGTTGGATGCGTGGCACCTAGTGTGTGGCATTAGGAAGGACTTGGTTGAAACCGCTTACCACTCGAAGCCCTTTTGATATCCTGTCGGTTTTCATGTGGGACCCGCCTTTAACATAATCGGCAAATTCCGTATGGCTTTTGACTTTCCAATTCCGGTCACTCGGGGATTTTCCTTCTCTGAGGGCTTTCCTTGGCAATATGCGATTATCGACTTGTCACTAATCATATATCAGAAACCTCCCCCGCTTCTTCAAAAGACCTCCTATTTCGCTCTTTCATGGAAGCGAGCGTTACCATGGGCCAACGGTCCACGTGCTTGACTGAGTGTCCTCGTTTCTCCATGTTGCTCGCAATTACAACTATTCTGAGGGTATTCATGATAAGCTTGACCTTTGCAAGTCTTTGAAACTTTGACATGAATTTTACATATTTATGAAAACTTGGAGAGTGTTTTTAGGATCCAATTTGGATCACCCCCTTCCCACTTAAAAAGCTTTTGGACCACCAAAAGTTGGTTTTTTAAGCATCCATCAAGTGAGGGTACTGATTCCTCACTTCCCCAATTTCTATCCATTTGCATTGCTTGGTTTCGAACATTTGAGTCCAATCTTGAGGTACTCAACATCCCCTCTGTGTGTAGTTCTCACCTTCCAGTCTAGAACTGTATCTTCCTACAATTCGTTAATATATTTAGTCACCAGATCATCAATAGAAGGAAATTGACTCTACTCTTCGGGATCTTCAATTAATGAAGGTTCAAATAGTCTCAAGTTGTCTGCATTAACAACTGAGTAGATGTGCATGTAAGTTGGTAAATCAAGGCGAAAAGCATTCTCACCAATTTTCTCAAGTATCTTGAAAGGTCCATACCTTATTGGATTTAGCTTCTTACCTTAACCTTGCATTTTGTCTTTGCTGATATACAACCAAACTTGATCACCAACTTGAAAACTATGCTCCATCAGATGCTTATCATGCCTTGCCTTGAACTTCGCCGGGCTCTTTTCTAGATGTTCCTGTACTTCTTGGTGAATCTCTTGGATTTGTTCGATGAACTTTGTTACCTTGTCCACATCATTGTTTCCATCAACTACTATGTCTTTGCCAAAGACAAAATCCAAGGGAGACCTTGGTGTGAAACCAAAATAGGTCTCAAAAGGAGATCTCTGTGTAGAAGAAAGCTTAGCTCAGTTGTAAGCATACTTCACATAACACAAATGTTCATCCTAGAGCTTGGTATGCTTGCTGCAATAGCCTATGAGCAATTGAATCACTGTCATGTTGACCACTTCTGTTTGGCCATCTATTTGTGGATGAAAGGTTGTGCTCTTTTTCAGTCTGGTGTCCATCAATTCCCACAAGCTTGACCAAAATTTCACAAAACATCGGGTATCGTGATAAGATATAATGGACGTGGGTAATTCAAAATGAACCCATACATGCTGAAAGCACAACTTTGAAGTTTGTTCAACCATAATATGTTTGTTACAAGGTATTAAAATACACATTTTGCTAAACCTATCCACAACAACATATAAATAGTCATGACCTTTCCTAGATTTAGGCAGCCCCCCAACAAATTCCATGGAAACACTTTCCCAAGGATGAGAAGGAACTGGTAGTGGAGTGTACAAGCCTATTTTTCTATTGCTGGGCTTTCTTTAAGCACACATGGTACATCCTCTTACATATATAGAAACTGTCTCATTCATTTTTATCTAATAACAAAATCTTTCCAGTTGTGCAACTGTTTTACTTACACCAAAGTGACCTGATATTAGAGAAATGTGTGCTTCTCAAATTATCTTTACTATTTCAGTTTGTGGAATGCATAACTTTCCAAAATGATACAAGAGTTGGTCCTAACATGATAATATAATTATTCTACTTGTTTTCCATGACTTAAAGTTGCATATACATCTTTAAAATCTATATCTTGAGCATAATGTTCAATGAAGCTTTCATGCAATACTGAATTATGCTTAAGTATAGTAGATGCATTTATGATTGGTCTGGACAACATATCTGCATCTTTATTGTGTATGCCCTTTTTATATTTGATGACTAGATGAAACTGTTGTAGAAAACCCATCCATCTATAGTGTCTTGATTTCTGCAACTTAGTTTGGGAGTGTAAATATTGAAGTGGTTGATGATTAGTATGTATTACTGTCTCTTTGCCCATTAAATAATGTTTCCACTTTTTCACACTTTGTACTAATGCTTACAATTCTTTATCATATATGGGATAGTTAACTACTGCATAATTAAATGTCTCGGAATGATAACATATGGGTTTACCATACTGCACCAACACTGCTCCAATGGCATAGCCACTGGCATCCGTTTCAATCTCAAATGGTCTTTGAAGACCAGGCAGTGCTAGTACTGGTGTTGTACTAATCTTTTCTTTTAAGGTGTAGAAGTCTTTATGTTGTTTTCCTCCCCATTAAAACACCTTCTTCAATCCTATTAAAGCATGTAAGGGAGCTACAATCAAGTAAAAGTTAGAAATAAAATTTCTCCAATATTGTGCTGCTCCTAAGAAGCTTCTAACTTCTGTAGCAGTTTTTGGTTTAGGCCAGTTTACAATGACTACAACCTTAGAGGGATCTATCTTCAATTCACCACCCCCTACAATATGACCCAAATAATTCAAATATGTTTTGTGAAATTCACATTTTGAGAGCCTAACATAAAGATTTTCTCTTTCCAAAAAATCTAGAGTCTGCTTGACATGCTTTAAATGTTCTTCCCATGTTTTACTGAATATAAGAATGTCATCCAAATATACAATGACAAAATCATCAAGAAAAGGTCTGAGTACATCATTCATTACTCTCATGAAAGTGGCAGGAGCATTAGTTAAGCCAAAAGGCATAACCAACCACTCATACAATCCCTACGTTGTTTTGAAAGCAATCTTCCATGCATCTTGCTCTGCAACTCTGACCTAATGATAGCCACTATGCAAGTCCAACATGGAAAAATAAACAACTTCTTTTAACTGATCTAATAGATCATATATGCGAGGAAGGGGATCATGATTTTTGATCATTATCTTATTCAGTGCTTGGTAATCAATGTACATTCTCCATGAGCCATCTTTCTCTCACCAAAACAATTGGAGACCCACATGGTGATGTGCTAGGTCTAATGAACCCCTTCTCGAGTAGCTCCTGTACCTACTTCTTGATTTATGCATTGTCTAAAGCGAACAACCTGTACATTCCTATATTAGGCAATGGAGCATCTTGCTGCAAATTAATATCATTTCTTTTTTGGGTGGTGGACCTTCAGGTTCTGGAAAGAGTATATCATATTTTGAAACAACTATCTCTAAATCAGCTTGTTGTTTAGCATCACAGCCCTCAAATACATTAGTTTTATTAGGTTTCTTTTCCTTTACAACCATCAGTAAAAATTGTTTGCATGAATTTACAAGTCTTGTCATCTGCCCTGAGTTTATGAGAGTATAATTATTCTTGAGTTTATGAGCTCTTACAATATATTTGATTCCATCTTTAATGAGTTGATACTTGTTCTCAGCTCTATAGAAAATAGTTTTCCTATCATACATATAAGGACTTCCTAAAACAATTCCACATATATCCAAAGGGACTATGTCTAACTCAACCTCATCTACAAATTCTAACCCAAAAGAAAAGCTAAGTTTACATTGTCTAGTCACTTGTAGCCGTGGTTTATCACATAACCAAACTAATGGATATGGCCTTCTGTGAGGTGTGGTTAGTAATCCCAACTTCTTTACAATTGCTTCAGAAATTAAATTTACTTGTGAGCCACTATTAAACAAAGTATCAATCTTTTGATGCTTGGAAATAACTTGAATATGAAAAATCTCATGCCTTTTCCACTCATTTTATTCATTATTAGTAGATTGTGCAGAATTACTACTAGATGCTTCAGAATTTTTACCTTTTATACCTGTGACTGCAATTGTTGTTTCATCTCCTGAGTTTGACTCCAAATCCTTTTGAATATCTATAGCAGTCATCTTCTTCTTGCCCTTGATCTTCTTGGGTCTCAGCTCCAGATGTAGGATCCAACAGTGTTCATCATCATGCCCATCCCTCTTACAGTGAGTGCATGAAGACTTGGTCTTTTGTACAGTATTTTCCTTGGTCTTTTGCACAGTATCAAGGCTCTTTTCCTAAATTCTTGAGTGTAGCCTTGTACACATTTCCCTTTTAATTGGTGAAGAGTTTTCCAGCTCATCATGGCTTTCTACATATAGGCTAGTGGATAGAATTTCTTTTTAATTGTAGAAACAAATTCACTCTAGACAGAAAGAATTTTACCATGCTTCTTCACGTCAGCTTGTGTCCTGCCTTCCCACCATACCAAATCAATGCCGCCAAGGCGTAGGCTGGCTAGCTAAATCTTACTCTTGTTTGAATCGATGCTCTGCACTCTGCAATAAACATCAATTTGTTTGATCTAATTATCCATCATTTCTGCATTCAGCTCTCCATCATATATCGGCAAACCAAATTTATCATCTAAGTTAATCAAAGATGTTTTCTTTTTGTTTTCAAGGCTACTAGGAGGTGTGGGAAGTTTTTCATCTTTCCCTTTGCCTTTAGAATAGTCATGGAGGAGAGATTCTTCTACTCCTTTATCTTGTTTAGAGTTTTATGGATCTCCTTCTCTACCTTTATTAAATTCTCTATACATTTCCTCTACCATGGCTTTCATGGTCATGAAACCATACATGAACTGGGAGTTTGATTCCAAGGGACTCTCTTCTGAAATTTTCCTCTTAGGATAGACTCTTCCAATTTCAGGATTAGCTTCAACCAATTCTTCTTCTCCTAATTTAATCTTCGATCTAATTAGCATTCAACAACAAAAATCAACACAAGATTGTCTAACCTTAGTAACCTAGAGCTCTGATACCAATTGATATGGAATTTATCTAGGACAAAGAATTAAAGGTATTACAGACTCATGTGCATGGATGTGCCTATGTTACTTTATGCAACATATCAATAAGATTGTGAAATACATAGACATTGAAGCAGTTAGGGAAAACACAACAGGAAAACATGTAACAAAATTTTTTTAATAAGGAATTCACCCAATGATATTGGGCTACGTCTCCTAGACCAGCCTTTAGTGGAGACCTCTCTATTATGTTTCCAAAGCAGAGTTTTTACAACAGTGAGCTCAATTTCAGTCTCACTCAACAGATAGGAATCAATAGGACTGGAGTACATAGACTCTCCTTATTGAAACTTGACCTCTATTGGTCACAGTAGTATGAGCCCAAACTGAGACTCATACAAGATAGGCCTATACCGAGGAGCTTGTTTGAACCTCTCAAGCCTTCACTAGAGTACATAAACTCTCTAACTCTCTCTAGATCTATCTCGATCCTACCTATTCTCTACAGGTTATCTCGACTTACTTTCTCTATTCTTTGCTCTCAGCTTTCTTACTAGCTTTTCTTACTGCTCTCTAGCTGCTTGCTAACTGCTTCTGTCAGTTTGTGGCTTTAAAGCCAATTTGATTTCTGATGGTTTGTTTCCGCTTCCTAGCATTCTGGTTCTTCTACCTCTATCCATTTGAATTCTCCTATTCTACGTCATCATCATTGTGTAATTCTTCATAGGGAGGTGGCCACATGTTTCATAACGAACTGAGTGTTAGTTCTCTTGGAAATGTTTGAACGGTCACTATTTCCATTTAACTCCCAAATTGCCCGTGAACATGATTCCCTTGCCAACTCATCATTCATGCTGGACTTCAAACTTTATAAAACTCGGCCTATTTACCCTGTTGAATGCGGTCATCCATCGGATTGCTTGTCCGCCATCAATATGGAGCCTCCAGATCCAACGGTCTCCATCCATATCAGGTGGGTAAGTGGCATGACGTTTACTCATCCAATGTGAGCGGTTTTCTCTCTCTTCCGCCAGACACGTGGCACCCAGTGTGTGGCATTGGGCAGGACTTGATTGAAACTGCTTATCGCTTGAAGCCCTTTGGATATCCTGTCTGTTTTCATGTGGGACCCACGTCTGAGGGAATCAACAAATTTCGTATGGTTTTTGACTTTTCGGTTCTGGTCGCTAAGGGCTTTTCCTTCTCTGAGGGTTTGCCTGGTGATATGTGATTAGCGACTTAACTGAGGGTCCTTGTTGCTCCACGCTGCTCACAATTCCAACTGTTCCGAGGGTATTCCTAATAAGCTTGACCTTTGCAAGTATTTGAAACTTTGGCATGAATTTTATAAAGTTATGAAAACTTAGAGAGTGATTTTAGGATCCAATTCAGATCATAGTCTTGCTAGATCGAGTAATGTATACTACCAATATCCGAACCTTGTTGATCCATCTGGGTCAAAGTCACATCCAGTACTAGCTGCCCAATATGGCTCAGGTTCAGTACCAAACTCCTTACATTCCATATGGTTCATAAGCAATGGTTGATCTACCCTACATCCCTCAGCTTGGACCTTATGACCAGCCTGGTCTGTCCACCCCACCTAGTGGATATGGCTAGATACATTTTGGGAACTTTCAACATGTCATTTTGGGAACTGTTCCAGTACCCTTGCAGCAACAAGAACAAATTTTGTTGCAGCAAGGGAAACCTTCGTTGCAACAAGGACCATCCATGGAGAAGTAAGGGCAGATAATACCACAGCAAGGACAACTACAATAACTGCAGGGGAAACCCTCACAACCATTGCAGCAAACCATGCATCCACAAGTGTAGTATGTTTCGCAATCCTCACAACATATGCCTTTGCAAGGTCAACCTCTGTAGCCGCAGGGACAATGTTTACAGCCGCAAGGTCAGCCCTTGTAACAACAAGGTCAACCCGGGTACCAACAACCCTTATACTCATATCAACAGGGTCAACCTTTGCAAGGGAAAGGTCAAGGTCAAGTCCTACAGCTGCATGCACAAAATTCTTATGTCCAAGTGCAACAAGTTCAACATCCTTTTGTCCAAGGGCTACATGTCCAAAATCCTTATGTCCAAGGGTAGCAAACGCAAAATCCTTACGTTTAAGGGCAGCAAATCCAAAACCCTTTTGTCCAGGGGAAACAAGTTCAAAACCCTTGTGCTTAGGGGCATTAGGTGAAAAACACATATGTCCAAGGCCAGCAGGCTCAATAGCATTTTAACTCATATGTTGCTTATCCAAGCTTACGACTTGACAATTTGAAGGCTTTCAAGGTTAGAGTCCTCCCTATGGGTAAGGTAACCTATAGTAGGGGAAAAAACAAATGCCATATGGACAAAACCCTCCACTATGGGGACAAAATCCTTACCAGTAGGGATGGTTCCTGCCAGGTGCATCCCCTTATCGACCTCAAATTCCTTTCAATATCCAATTGTTGTTCTTTGCTACATTGGAATTTCCATATGTGTCTAGGCTCATGAATGACCAGATTCTTCATTTGCCATATTGTCCTCCAATTCCATCGAAGATCTCGAGTGATTATCTGAAGTTTGAAGGAAAGGCAAAAGAGGATCCACAAGCCCATGTGGTGACATATCACCTTTAGTGCTCCTCTAATTCCTACGTTGATGATTGCATTTGTCTTTGGATTTTCCAATGAAGTCTTATAGGTGTTGCAGTCAAGTGGTATATCGAGCTACCTTGGAATACCTATCATGACTTTAACACTCTCGCCATGGCCTTTCTCACACATTTCTAGTTGGCGGTTCACTATGAAACTGGCACTAGTCTTCTAATGTCACTCAAGCAAGACACTGCGACCCACATCCTCAATCACATCCATGAATGGAGTTGTAGGTGACACATAATTAAGTTTGAGATTACTGATTAGTTGTTGGCTGAGTGGTTCACCAAATCATTCGTCAGCAAAATTGTTGAGGACATGGCTATGGGAAGATGCGTCACTGAGGAACAAGCCGTTGCATGTGCCCAATATCTAGACCTCATCTATTCACAATTTGGAACATTATATGATATGTTACGCAATGCGCCTAGACAATCATCTTCTTTGATGAAATATAAGTCTCTGGCTACACCTCCTGTTGATGGAGTAATTGGTTGAGTGACTTAGACCCCTGCAAAATCTTCTTCCAAATAGAGGCTGGTCTCCAACACTGCTTTTAATCATTCCTCTCGTAATTCACCCACCCTGGTAAAAATTCAGAGGTTCACGTTATCTAGTCTACCCGAGCAGATAAATCCTCTAAAGGTAAGAAGAAAGGAAAAGGAAAGGGTAAAGTCGATGCCCTGAAAAAGGACCCTCCTAAGTCGTCTATTGGTGATGCTTCCCAACAGAAGCCCAAATATCCATGCCTCATCTGTGAGGAGGAACACTATACCAAGGATCATCCCAGATGATCTGAAGTTAGTCGTTTCCTCAAAAGGACCCCAGATGTCGTGAACGAGCCCTTTCCGTTTGAGCAGACCCAAATGGTTGTTGCCTTGAGGGGGCCTGACCCAGGATTGAAGTTAATTAGCCAAACAAATCCATACACTACTAGCCCTTTTGGCATCAGCCCGCGGTGCGTGGACTGAAGTCTCACCCAAAGCAGTATGGGGGGATGCTCGAACCAAATTTCCACACCCTCGAGATTCCTGAGGGGTCAATTTAGTCCAACTGTGAATACCTCCGTGCACTATCTTGACCTACCATACCTTCATGATCTGTTATAAATGCCTTCGCACAACCCTCACCAGGGGCTTAGGTGCTTTCGTGCTGCTAGGGCAGGGATTTTCACTATTTCCCCAAATTACAATGCGTATCTTACTTATCTTCTTATAGATGCTAGATAAATTGGCGTAAACAACTAGTTTATCTCACATTTACTTAACCAACAAAATGATATATGTTCGCGCACCATATAAACAGTGAAAATGAAACTCATACCCAATATACTCAAAGCATAAAACAGGAAATAGATACACAGAATAGATGTGAAACTTCTCTTTATTAATGCTTAAATGATTACAGACTTGACTCGCCCTGCACACTCAATTACAGGGGTCTACGCACTCACTTGCAGACTACTAGGCCTTTGTGCACTCAACTACAAAGCCTTCTCTTACTCTACAACCCAAAGACTTGAATCTATAGTTAGGTCTTCTGATATCCTTCTATTCCATCATTATTCTCATTCTATTAACTGACTGATTTACAACTTAGAGCCTCGCTCTATTTATACAATCCCATGGTCCACAAACCATGGCTAGATCTCTAAAGCTAACATTACATTACAAATATAAGGGCAAACAATTGTATGACTCATTTACAATTTTGCACACTTCACCCAAAAATTGCAGAGTCTTTACAATGAATTTACAACTTTTAACCAAAAACTGGGCTTTTAGCCTGAAAACTTCCCTTGGGGGATCTTCTGCCCAATAGGCCCCCAACACAAACATGATGACTCACCCTTGAGTCACTCTCTCGGTACAAAGATCTTTGCGTGGAGACCTCCCAACTCTGCCTGGACTATTGTAAGATTGTTAGCACACTAAATAGCTGCCTGTTTTACCTCCTAGACATGTAGTTGAGAGACTACTGTAGCAGTAGTGTTTCCTTGCACCTTCTCCTGCATTCCTTGCATCTACATGAGGTTGGCTTGAATTGAGGCTTTAATGAAGAATTCCTCATCGATCCATGGTTGTATGCAGGTCTTCAAAACAACTTCCTTATGTCACATAGCATCTAAATTCTCCTTGAGCGCTTTCTCCTGCTGCATCTGCGTGAGCCTCTGTGTAAGGGCCACCGTCTAGGCGGTCCCTTTTACTTCATCGTATTGTTGTTGTAGCTTGCACGCCTCTGTTTCCAGGTGTTGTATGTTTAGGTCCTTATGTAGAGTGGTGAGGGCCTTGAACGATTCTTCAAAAAGTCTGGTCCAGTCCTTCACTGCATTGTTGATCTCTGCTATTCCTATTGTAATGGTGCTGGCGCATTTTTCTTTCACCTTTGGTAGAGTTGAATGTTGCACCTTCAATTGTAGCTCAGCTATCTGAAGGTTCAGCTCCAAGTAAACCTTAGCCATCTCTTCTTTCGCTTCGCACACCCATGCTGCTAATCCTCGGATGCGTGCCTCTGTTGGGATGGCCAACTCAAGGACCATCTGGCAGGCTTCCTCGACCACCTGAACTAGTTGTCTGTTTTGTGTGACAACTTTGTCGCACTACAGGCTCAGTTTTTCCATATTAATCCATCTCTCGCTCATCACCTAGAGTGCTATTCTCCCTCGTTTGTAGTTCTGTAGTCACTCCATCTTGTAGAACATAGAGCATCTCTCATGATAGTGCAACCATGTTTATCCCAACTCCCTTCAGTGCACTAACCATAGGCATGTCGGCCTCGTTTTCTCTAACCAGTGCCCCTTGTGGCAGCACTATAGTGTTGGTCATGTGGGTGCACAACATTTCGTCAATCACGGCCGTGCCTACTACGAGGCTGGTTGATAGAGTACCAGCCTAAGGAGTGCACACCTGGAACTATTGTATCTATGTCTGGAGGACCCCAAAGACCATCTGATTTTTTTCTACGAATTACTGGAGGACGTCCGTCATGATGTCTCGCACCATCTCCCCTATGTCATGGAGATCCCCCTTAGTGAGGGTGGTCGAGCCGAAAGAATTATTGGAGGCTTTTGAACTTCCTCTGCGGCCCCACCTACTCTCTCAGGCATTTCTGCTTTAGTTGTGTGGATGATGTCTGTGGGTCCATGCCACCTTCCTTTATTTTGGTCCTATTCAAGAAAGGTTGACTCCTAGCCCTCACACTCCTTCTCTACTGTCTGTTGCTACCTTTACGGCGTCGCACGCCTCCTACTCCTTGGCTGCTACTGCTTCGTTCCTTCTTTTCTCTACCAACTATGACATCCACAGTTTTTACTCCTCCTTTTTCCTTTATGTAACAAACTTCTTTGATTCCACCATGGAGCTGGCTGAAGCGCGCCACTCTGGCAGCCACGACTCAAGCATGGTGAATATGACATTGTTCGTGGCCAACTAAGGTAGCTCATTCCATTTATTCGTGGGGTCTTTGTGAGAAATGATATATACATGATGGAAGTCCACCTTGAACTCTGCGAAGCTCTGCAGACTATTATTGACAGTGGGTGATAATTGTAGCTTGCAGTTAATCCCCATTCTGATGTTCATTTCCATGAACACCTAGAATATTTTATTGTCTTTGATCCTGTGTGTGTCTTTAGTTGCCCACAGTGAAGCGTACTTCGCTGCTTCCGGGATATCCTTTGAAATCATGGGGAACTGGCTATCCTCGGACAATTCCCATGCCACCAGCACTATGGACAATAGAAGCCACACATAGTGGAAAGTTTTCCCCCATTCCTATGCCTCACAGAAATTCTCCATGAACTCCTTGCACAAGTACTCTGACCAGTTAATCTAGACCCCCTCTGTGCACTGCGTGGCAAGTGCAACCATCGACATAGGAACCTCATCCATGCGACACTTCTACATAACCTTTCCAGCTAGTATCTACACCATGACTCTGACCTCATTATTTTTAATACTAGAGATCGCATACACCCTCATATTCTTCTCCAGCATGAATTTTTTCTTGATATACTCCACGATGGACAGATCATTGCTCTTACTATCTTAAATATCCGTTGTGTCCTTCCCCTTACAAGGGAGGCAGGAAATTATACGGATTAGGTGGTCCATGATGGGGATGGGCTCCTCCAGCCACAAACAACCATCATGCACCCCGTAGAGTAGCCGCTTGATGACAAAAATAGTTATTGGGGCGCAATGGTAATGTGGCACCTAGAGCATGTTTAACAACCCTGCTTTCTCTACTTCGTGCAACCACTTGTGTGGCTCCAACTCTATGAATCCCATCACTGTGTTTTACTTCAGCTACATTAGTTGCGCAGTTGCCATGTGTGGAAATTTCTTGTGGTTTGCAAGATCCCACTCTTCAAACTTTAGAACTGGCACCGATCCTAAGTGCGCTCCTTCAAAAATGATATCATCGGGGAGCAATAGAGTCTATAGAGAGCTATTTCTATCATCTAGCTCCTTGGGCACCCTTTCTTTCCTCTTCCGCAGAGGAACATACATGGGCAACCTAGTTAGAGGGTCCGCATCCTGGGTTTCTTCCTCCATTCCTTCGTCCTCCTCCTCTTCCACCAAGATTTCCTCAAGGTCTTCCTCCTCCTCATTGGCTTCCAAAATGATACCATCCCATTTTCTTCCATGGTCAATTTAGTTCTTAGAGTGTCTCTAGGGGCATGCGCACAGGTACCATAGGCTGCTTGCCCTTCTTGGGCCTAGACATGCGTGGTGATTTAGGGATTTTTGCAACTATCCTGACACTTTCTAGGGCATCTCCTATAGTCATGGCCTGCACAGCCTCTTTAGCGGTCATTTCTCTGATATCCATGGCTTCTTCAGATGCTGTCATATTTGTTTTCCACAAATATCTCAATGGCTCAGGTAAGTGCTCAAATAATGCCTTCGACTTCAAAAGATCGGACAAATCAGGGTTCATGAATCTTTGGGCATGCAATAGGTTAATTCTCAAATGGCCAAGTGTTGTTTGTTGGGTATCCCTTTGCAATTTATAGCGCCTTTTGAATTTGAATTTAATCGTTTCCCCCAAATCTCATCCATTAATGCTCCCTTGGTGTTATATTTTCCCAAATCTACCATAAAGTTCACCTTAAATTCCTGCCGCCCACTCCATTTGGTCTCAAGCCAAGCATCACATCATGAATAGTGATTATAATAGTCACTTTCCAGCCAACCTGCATGACAGCACAGCTACCCTTGCATTGTCGTATACCCTATGACACCTCGCCACTGTGCACAGATCTTGAGCAAAGTAGTTTATAGTCTCGCACCTCCTTTCAGTTGCCTGGAGCACTAAGACTATGCTTCCTGCGACTAGTCAACTGGCCGAGCCACCTATGTAGAGCTTCAAATGACTACCATTTAATTTCCCTAGGAAGAGTTTTCTATTAAACTTTGCCAGATGTATAACACCGCCATCTATGATTTCCTTAATAACATACAGTCCCATCCCATGTAGAAAACTGAGAAACTTTTGGCGGTGCTCCCCAAGTTTGTCAATCTAATCGAGCTCGTCCTACTTTATCACTACGGTCTTTCTATCAAGAAAGTCCTTTATTCCTTCCTCAACCTTCTTGACTTCCACTTCTGCCATGGCACTTTCTTCCCTCAATTGAACTCTTTCATTCATGAGTTCTTGGAGCCTAAGATCACCCTGCTGGAACTCCTCATCGAGTCCTAACCATTCATCTTCGAGCTCGTCAAATGGCGCGAGCCTTTCTTTCAGGGCTCCACAGTCCGTTGCCCCTATGAGCGCCACTATGCATGGACTAGAAATGATAGACTCCATAGGTATTACGACCTGTACTCTATCAACGAACCGAAAATGCATCTGTCCAAGTACGCGCAGGTCCCAACCACTTCACTGTGGATTTCATACCTTGTTCAACATGTTGCACATCGTGTGAAATGCTTTCGCAGGGATAACCTTCTGTGTGACTATCCTTCCCACATACTATTTGTCCAACCTTAAGAGCCAACTACACATCAGTCCCCCCAACACAAGCATATTGACCATACCTCTTAGCGCAAAGTTCATGCGCATCCATGTAGGTTGTTTTCCATATGTCAACATCCACCTAGCTAGATGTGCCCACGGATTATCCTACCCATTGCATTTATCTATCAATCACACTCTAGGCTTCTCAAACCCTGTGCACATCATCCTCCTACACTCGCATCAGTCGTCAGAGCTCCGTTTGTGCATACCCCACCACCTTGCGGGCATAGCGTGTAGTACCTAATTCAAGGCCTAGAAGTGTTACTTTCCTAGCACCTCCCTTTCGAATTTGTCCAAGAAGGTATCTACCTCACTTAACCCATCATAAGTAGGAATATCCATCACTTCCATTGATATGTATTGCAATGATCTTGTCATCATATTATAGTTTAGTGTGGTTACCTCGTGTAACTAGTTCTACCATCGCTCTATGTCCTCATTGGAATATGACGTACAAGAGCTTTCGTGCTCCCATGAGATTCGTCCGTCCATAGTGGGATTTACCCAATATTTTTCTCGTGTGGTTATTTTATAGATGCAGCCCAAATCATCGTCACTTTCATAGTGGTGCACTGGATCTATATAGTGCAATCCTTCAACAGGGTCGAAGGGTATAACTACGCATAGTGACTTATTTTCAAAATTCATCTTGCACTTCTTCAAATTAATTACCCGGTTCATGTTAGTGGCCCAATCAATTCCTAAGAGCGTGGGATTGGGATTGCTATCATAAACAATTTCTATTACTTCAAAGTCTACTAGTGCACTCGATCCCTCAATATCCATAGTGATTCCCTGCAATCTCCCCATGGGTATTATCTTCTGCTGGTTCACCATTTGCAGCTGAATAAGAGACCATTGTAGCATAGGTTTCCCCATTTTCTCGCATGTATGATTCAGCAGAACATTTGCATCTAATCCTAAATCCATAGTTACTTAGTCCATCTCATATTCTCCCATCTATGGGGTTAACCTCATTTCTCTCCCTGTCATTGTCTTATGCTTTCCAATCTTCTGGACTATGCGTGGTTCACCTGGAATGGTCTCAACGCATCTGTTAATGAGTTCTTGCAATCCTTTTACAACCTTACTGTCACGTTGTAGCTTCATGCATGTTCCAAGGAATGTCGTAAGCATAGATGGGTCCTTCTTAGGCTCCAGTCTATCTTTGCTTCCTGAGTGGAGGCATCAACGAAGCTCTTCTTAGCTTCCATGAAGGTTTCCTTAGCATGCTCCAAATCAAACTCTGCTTCTTTCACTGGAGCTTTACGAACCCAGGTACTATCTTTGGGTTGTTTTCTTTGTCATCTCCCATAATGATTCCACTTCAAAGCACAATGTTCAAATTTGGATCTTCCTTATGTGGCTCAGACCTCATCATCTACAGGTTCTGAGTCAGGGGAGCCGGTAGCGCTCTGTTGTCGCGTATCCTAGCTATCAGCATAGGACAATATTTCGTCTCATGATCAAACAAGGTATACTAAAGACATGATGGATGCGTTGGGTACATATATTCGCGAGCATAATGTCATGTCCCTCTGAAATTGTAGCATATCAGTTGTCCGCAACCTCTTCCAGGTCCTCCTCCACCCCCACCTCGTCCGCGCCCCTAAAATCTTGTTCGCGCCACTATTGTATTCTGGTCTAGGGGTTGTGTTTGGATCTGAACTCTATAGGTGGGAGTTCTATCCATCATTAGCTCATAGCTTCTACAAGTGTGCTAATTGTGTCCCACTGACATACAAAAGTTGTAGAACAATTGCTGCGAATTTTCTATAAATTCTATAACAAATGGCAGTTGTCCATAGCATGTTTCCCTCCTATTTGAAAAATCATGCACCACAAAGCACATGTTTTTCTAGGTCCTACTTATGCTTCCGGCCTTAATGACATTGGTCCTCCTCTCACAAGTTAATTTTCGAATATTGGGTAATGGTCCTTATCATGACCCTGACCCTTGCATTTTACGCACCACACCTCTTCGTACACTTCTCGTCGTGTTGTCCTATCCTATTTCAGACTCTACATATCAAGGCATAATTTTTTCAACTGCGCATGGATCTGTTGAACTCCCAAGTTAGGATCCTACATCGGGGTCTCATGCAGCCTCATCGCGATCTCTAAGGCCTATACCAAAGTTCTTAACTTCTGCTGTGATAATGTTCTCCTTAAATGTGGTGTTAGTGATTCTACAAACCATTCACGATGTTGTCCATCCGTCATATTGATATTAGCTTCACGAATCATACACTTCAACCTCTGATCCAACTCCCAAGGAGTTTTTCCTGGTATCATCATGATTTCTTTGAACCCAGTGATCGATTGTGCTTCAAACATCAGCCTGATAAATTCTCTATTTAACACTACTTGCATATCCATGATCCCCACATTTGGATTACCATTGGAGTGCTTAATATACCAGGTGAGCACGTGATCCTGCAGAGCACTGACCAACGTCTCCTTCTTTATATTATCATCTATAACTCCATGCGCTTCCCATACGGCTCTTACCATGAACCAAAACTAGTCTGGATACCTTTATTTCTTAATCCATTGAACACATGCAACTTTATTGTGCTTGCCATATTGAGTCGCCATGGTGGCGGAGGTGGTACAGGTGAAGATGGAGGTGATGGTGGTGAAGATGGTGATAGTGTGGGTGGGGGTGGTATGTGCGGAATCCTCTCCCTTATCAAATGGATCACACTTCATGCAGATACCCTCATGAGCTCTTCCTCATCCCCTCACGGAGGTGAAATCAAAGGGTTGTTCTCTGGTCCCTTAATTCCTTTGTTTCTGTAGGTTTTTCCACTTCACATAGCTCTGAACAACAAGGTAATTGCATAACCCTCTTTTCACACAATAGAATTTTAATCCAAGTATTAAAATACTTTATGTAATTACCTCGCGGTCCTTTTAGAAAGCGTCACTTTTGCCCCGCTGTAGCTAACTGAAGTGTCTACCGCGAACTCAATAATGAATCCTCCTATAATCCGATCGAGCCAGTGATCAACAAAATGTACGATCTGATGCTCTAATGCTTCCAAAATGCATACCAATTTTGGGATCCACACATTAGGACTTTTGATCTTCCACCTTCCTTAGCTATCTGCTAGGTTCGTGATCCACTCATACAACTCAGTAGGGAAAGATGCGAAAAAAGATCTTGTGGATTTTTGCTTAAAGGTAGCAATCCAACCACTCTTCTTTTGTCAGTCATTGATTCCTGTTCTCCTATGCCACGAACTCGTGAATCCTCCTGTCCAACTAACCTTCAATTTCCTTCTTAGTTGGATTCTAACGATACGACATCAGACATCTCTATGCAAACTCTGGTCCCGACAATGGAACCATTTGCTAGCTTTAGAGTTCTTGACCCAGGTTCAGAGTTAGTTAGCTAAACAAATCCCTACACTACTTGTCCTTTTGGCATCCTCTCGCTGTGTGCGGACTGAAGTATCACCTGAAGCAGTATGGGCCGATGCTGGAACCAAGTTTTCGCACCCTCGAGATGTCTGAGGGGTCGATTTAGTCCAACTATGAATACCTTCGCGCAGGTTACTTCGTGCACTATCTTGACCTGCAATACCTTTGTGATATGTTATAACAACCTTTGTGCAGCCCTCACCAGGGGCTCAGGTGCTTTCACATTGTTAAGGCATCGATCTACACCATTTCCCCAAATTACACTATGTATCTTACTTATCTCCTTGCAGATGTTAGTTAACTTCACATAAATAGTTACTTTATCTCACATTTACTTAACCAACACAATGGTATATGTTCACGAACCATATAAACAGTGAAAACGTAGTTCATACCAAGTATACTCAAAGCATAAAATAGGAAATAGATACATAGAATTGATACGAAAATTCTCTTTATTAATGCTTAAATGGTTATAGACTCAACTCACCCTACGGACTCAACTACAGGGGTCCGCGCACTCACCTTATGACTACTAGGCCTCTGCACACTTAGCTACAGAGCCTTCTCGTACTCTATGACCCAAATACTCAACTCTACACTTAGATCTTCCGCTATCCTTTTATTCCATCATTATTCTCATTCTATTGACTGAATGATTTACAGCTTAGAGCCTCACTCTATTTATACAATCCCATGGTCCGCGGACCATGGGTAAATCTCTAAAGCTGACATTACATTACAAAAATAAGGGCGGACAACCCTATGACTCATTTACAACTTCATGCTCTGTGCTCACAAATTTTGGAGTCTTTACATCATATTTACAACTTTTAACCAAAAATTGGGCTTTTAGCCTCAAAATTCCGTCAGGGGATCCCGTGCCTAACAATGGTAGAGCAGCCTCAGTCATCCGCTTCCACAGATTCAAAAGTGTTCATGATGAATATGACAATTAACTACTACGTCAAAATATTATCAAACGCCTACCCTGACAGTAGGGAAAGAGAAAGAAGGTACCCCTTCTTCTACCCCATCCAGTTTTGGTCCTCTCCATATGGAGCGACCAAATCTTGATTCCACCATTTGACCACCTTATTGAGGTGTGATACGAAATTCCTCGTACAATCCAAATGCTCGAGCTGCTCAACATTATAACATTGTTGAAGATTTGGCTCAAACGCCATCAGTTATTCCTGCTCTCAAGGACCTTCATAGCTATCCTTCTCAGCAGAAATCATTATTATCAGATATTCGGGGTGTTGATCCAATGTTCCACGTTTGCCTCACCAGATTTCATTTCTCATTCAAGTGATCATAAATGAGAAAACCATTCACAAGACCATCATCGATGAAGGTGCTTCTAACTACATCATGTCTATCGCTTGTTGGAAGGAAATTGGTTCTCCTACTCTGAACTAGTCCCTTAACACTTTGGAATCTTTTGATGGGCATGATTCGCGACCATTTGGTGTCCTTCTCAACCTTGCCATTACTTTGGAGGGCAAGACAATACACATTGAAGTAGAGATTGTTGACGCTAATCTTAACTATAATATTCTACTTAGACAGAGTTGGACCCATGCCATGCATGTTGTAGCTTCCTCCCTTTTTTGTGTGATTCGTTTTCCCCATCAAGGGAAGATATTCATAGTCGACCAACTATCCCTCTTTACCTCTTCCTCCTCAGATGGCAATGTTCCTTATTTTAAGAAAATCAGTGCTCCTTATGAGAGTGTGAGGGCAGGACTCTTTAAAGGCCCCACCTTGATGGGTATTTTTCTGCTCCCACATCGTCATGTTGCCTTTGTTAACATGATATCGGTTATGTCTGATCCTTGGGTCATTCTCTCACCAGATATTGTTCATACATGGGGCGAGCTTATGCCATTAAGCCCTCCTGAAATTAATAATGTGGAGATTGTTTCGGTTGCACCTTCAGTATCTTCTACTTTCTCTATTTCAAGTTCATCCCTTGACGTGTCTTCTCATTCCCCGTGGCTTGGTTCTAGCCCGTCAGTCATGTCTATGTGTCTTGAGAAGTTCTCTTCTCTGCTACATATTGACATGTCATTTTCTCTTGACATTGTCAAGATATTTCAACTGAGGGAACCTTTATCTCTTCATAGATTCATTTGTTTTCTCCCTCCCCAAGTTTTTACCAATTGCCCATTATTGCAATGCAGTTGTCATCTTATGAATCATAACCCTCGTTCACCTAGGGGGCATGGGGGCACAACCTTATATGAGTTCTACTCTATTATTTGGCCGAGTCAATGCTTACTCATCATGTCAAATGTAAAACTCTGATTTTCATCTGTGTTGATTGATTACCCAAGTCTAAGCATAAACTCTCTCAAAAGGTACGATTCCTAGGTTATCTCGCATGGCTACGTTTGTACAAACAGTGTGTTATTCATTTTTGTGCAGTGTGGTTTGGTGTGTTGGGTTGCAAGTAGCTTTCCTGCTTATTATGTTTCTACCTGCATTGTAGATGTTTGTATCTCCTCACATAGGTTTCACTGATGGTGCTTGTTGTAGTACCCAGAATCTATCGTCCATGGCATGGGCCATTTATGATCCCCATGGTGAGTTTATTGTTCTTCAAGTTATTTGTTTAGGTCGAACAACTAATAACATTGTGGAGTATAGCGCATTTATTGAATTGTTGTTAGAAGCTATCATTCTTGACATCCAGGAATTGGTTGTCACCCTTGATTCGCAATTGTTTTTCTTCAACTCAACGGGCAATATTTCGTCAGAAACCCTCAGATATTGAGAATGTATTTGTATATTCATCTACTGGAGAGAAATTTTGGATTACATTACATATCATCATATTCCTAAGCATATGAATACATTGATAGATGCATTAGCTAATTATGTGTTAGATAGATATATGCAAAACATGTAAAAAAAAAAAAAAACTTTTGTACCATAGTAAGCAAGGAAATATATATATATATATATATATATATATATATATATATATATATATATATATATATAATATATATATATATATATATATATATATATATAATATATATAGATGTATATATATGTCAATAATGTTTTTCATACATCAAAACCCTAAAAAATAATATATCTGTTCAAATACATCCATGGCTCGTAAGCCTCATAAATCCGTGGCTCGCAGACCTCAAAAATGTAGAATGTTAGACCTATGCACTAATCAGCATGGTGCTCATGGTAGCACATAACTTCTCATACTACACAAGTGAGCAGTCAACGGATCTGGTCTGATACCCTCACTGTGTGTCTATGATACTGGCATGGGATGTATCCCACCCGAGCATACTCTGGGATACCATGGGTCAATCCTTCAAGGTTCCACACAATCTCCTCCTCACTATAGCTTCTTTCCTAATAAGGAGCCATATCGAACTGCCAAGCAATGCGCCTGGAAATCAGCGACATCCCGATAGGATGCTCTGGTCCAATATCAGCATTTACAAAATTGAAATATCATGAATGCATGTATTTAAAAAGTAATAAAAAATCAAAAACTAAAATTATTTGGTTTTACCTCCATCATCATAATCTCCCCCCTGTAGGAGTGGCATATCTGGATCACCGCGGAAGTCGATACTACTATAGGGAAAATCCTCTACTATGATCAGTTGTCGACATAGCCACGAGAAGAAGGCAGGCTTATATGACATCTATTGTCCCCTGGTAATCCTAGGCATTAATGCACTCCAAAAGACCATCCACGGGTCTCATGGAAATGGTTGTTCTACCTTAGCAAGATGGTAGTGAAATAGCGAGACCCTCTCTAGAAAGAAGGTCACTAGAACAGAACTATAGTAGAACTGCTTCAAGTTTCTCGCCTTGGATTTTGATAGTTGGCGCTTCATGTTTACCTTCATGGCTTCCACCCGGTTGAATATAGTCAGCGCCATATAGTAGATAGCATACTAAAACTTCGACTTGTTGGACTGATGATGTGCTCGAGCCCCAACCACTCTGTTGATAGTCAACAACAACACTTTCACCACAAGATCTTGAACACTCATGATCTCTATCTTGTCGCTCTTCGATATTAGTGCTTTTGAGAAGTGTTTTGCAAGCAACATGTTTACACTTTGCCCAATAAGTCTAGACCCATATAGATTTACTGGTTCCCTCTTGGGGATAATACTATGATGAAATAAATGTAGAAAATTTCCAACTCCAGTTCTTGGTCCCGAATCATAAAAACTTGACAGATACCGTAGTAGTTTAGGTTGAGCCCGCAAACCTAGTGTGAGGAATAATTTCAGGAGTCCATAGTTCCTCAAGGTATTCAAGAAATTTGAGTCTGGCATTACTTGTGTGTCAATGTCCTCATGCTCACGTTCCTTAGAATCAACCATTTTTCACGATGTTTCCCCTGCACAGACTATCAAATCAAGTCAATAATCATCCTTGGCTAGGTAAATTTGGATTAAATCAGAGAAATTTGGGAAAAGACTTGAAAATTTTATGTTCACAACATCGGCGCGAATATCTTAAAAATAATAGTGCCAACGACATGCTTTATAGTGTTAATAACCCCAAATCGACGTGATTCCATGCCTGGAGATCGTGGCGGCCGAGGGTGAATTTGTTTTGGCTAAATCCTCCTCAAGAAATCCAAAAAAGTAGGCATGAAAATGAAGCTAAAGGTCTTGGCTCTTACCTACAACTAACGGATCGTCGAATGGCCACCCAGATATCCTGCAATCTGCCCCTGAAAATCTAGGGCACAAATGGGTGAAAAGTTATTCACACAAGGTAAAATGGTAAAATGGTACAAATTAATTACCTTTTCCTCCTTTTATTCATTTTTCATGAAATATTAGGGTTTTAAAAGTATTTTTGACCTATTTTTTCCTCAGAAATTGGATAATGCATTTACCTTTTGTGCAGTGATAGGTGAAGGATTACTAATGATGGTACAAGAGTCATGTTTAAGCTCTTTTCTCGATTTGTAAAACTCAAATGAAAAGATCACCAAGTATTTTTCCATTTTTGTCTCATAGAAGTGAATAAAGATGGGGGGTCCACTTTCAAGCTCTTTTCTGACTCTTTAAAGATGAAGATATTGCCGAGCTCTTTTCGTTTTGAACATGTTAGAGGTTGCGAAACATCGTTTACCCAGTACGTGTTTACCACTTTTACAGGTTGGGATAAAATATTTACGAAAAAGGTACTCGTTGATTGAAATGGTTAAGAGGTTCTCTCAAGTATCATTTTCTACCTTTTTGGGATCGAGAGACGCAAATGTACTAAAAGGGACCATGTGGAGTTTTCTTTTCTGTGTCTTTTTCAAACTCTCTAAATATGAAAATGATACCATGTTACACCTTTGTCACACTCGTTAAAACATTAAACGACATTGGATTCATCACCATGACGAACATGAGCTTCTCCTTCCTAGGGCTCATTAAACTTATTAGGTCAGATTCATCTGAAGGATGAACTTATAGTGCAAGCACATGTTATCCCCTTCAAGCTTGTGATAAAAAATAATTGGGGTACCTACCAGAAATGGTGGGGGAAAATGGGAAATTCTATCAATTGGGTCGGCAATTCACTCTTGAACATGACACTTTCTGTGTTGTGTCAGGTTGGGGTATCCTCCTTTTCATCATTGTCCATCCTAGGATGGGCTGTTCATTTTTCCTTTCATTTTATCTCTACCACGCCATCATGACCACTAATCATATGGATCTAAAAGTTGCCAAACTCCAAAGTCCTATGGATGATATGTTCAAGAGTTAGTCCTTTTGCAATTACACTTACTCCCAATTCTCTGTATCATCAGAAACCATTGTGTTCCTTTTTCTTGTGTCGATGATGTGGGATACATCATGGCCCTCCTTCGACGCGATCACTTCATGTCGACTTCAGCTCATTATCTAGGAAGCTAGTCGAGAAACTCCCTTCTAGTACCTTAGAGATCACATACCCTAATGGAAAGTTATTCACATTCGATGACAAGTTTACATCATCAGGTTTTGATCGAGTGATTTTACGGGTGTTCGACTTCACTTCCTTTATTCACATTCTATCAACTGTGCTGCTAGTACCTTGAGAGCCATTGTCATTATTGTTGGTTTCTATCGCACTTGTTAGCATGTTTGACTTCAACACATTCATTCACATGTTAGGATTTGTACTTTGATTGGGTCGTGTTGGAGTGCAAGACCTTGGGCTCAGATTACACAAGTCCAAGTTGCAATGTGATGTAAGATAATCATGATGATATACATGCCTCTTTCAGATGGATGGTTGTGACCATACCATGAGTGGTTATATGTGATCCTTCTCATTATTGGATAGCTGCAACCATACCTTGGCTTCGTTATGATCATCTCTAGTGGATGGTTGTGCCCATGCCTTGGATCCATTCACATGATCATTCTCTGGATGGTTGCATCCATACCATGATTCATGTATCATGTCTGAGAGTTTTCAGTGATGTATATGTATCTATGCTTACTTGCATGTTTTCCAGCGATAAACTTTGATTCCCCACATCTAATTGTAAATCATTTCACCCGTCACTCAAGTTTGGCCTTCATGCTTTAGGGGGCATCTATTACACATCATTTTGTCACTGTCCCTGTACTCCCTGTTGAACTATCCTGGAAGTCCTCTGCAGTGAACCCTACATGCTTTACCATCATGAAGAAACTCTAATTATGTGCCTCTTCATGAGCAGAATAATTCTCTTTTACATCATTTCCAAAGAATCTTCCTTTTACTTGAGTTTAAAAGACTGGTGCTAATGACCAGCTCCCTTCTCACACTGATTTGTAGAGATTAAAACTAGGACTAGTGTTATATGGCGCTACTAAGCCTTTTCTCAGTCACGTCGATCCTCTTTTGGCAAGTTTTTTTAAATATGGAATTGAAGCTTCCAGGTCTAGACGCTTTGTAACGAAAGTCTAGTAAGCGGTTGGGCTAGACAGAGCCAAGGAAGTCAGTTTGCGCTCCTTTCCCATATTAGGATGGAACCAACCCAAGAGATAAACCATTCTCCCATGATAAGAGGAACCATATCCCCTCTATCCAAGCTATATAAACCCCTCCTTTTACAAGCTTCACTAGTTTTCAGCGTTGGTATGTTTGGAGCTTGAATAATCAGCAAGAAATCTATAACTTTTAGCTCTCTAGTTTATGTTTGAGGGAGAATTGTGTGTTTGCTTTGGTTTGAGACTAAAGGGAAGAGGCCTTAAAACTTCCATTGTTGGGGCTATACATGAGATCCTAGCAGAAGTGTGGGAACTCATATACGTCAAAGGAGACCAGCAATGTCATGGCATTGATTATAATCTATTTTTGAACTTATATGAATACAACTATTGATTGATTTCCTACATTGAAGTGTTATCTTAAATTTGATGGCTTAATGTTCCTTTACCTTTTAAGTAGGCTGAATGCAATTTGTATTCTATCACGTTTGTTGTTTTTGTTTGTTTTCTTGTTTCAGGTATTCGAAGGAAGGAAATGGAACTTAGCTAGACTAACAAAGCAGGATCATCACCAAGCCGAATAATGTTATAAGATGTAGGCCCTCTTATTTGATTCTAGCTTAAGGAAGTTTTCCATAGATTGTTTGTTTTCGGTTAGACCCGCTCTCTTGGGCTAGCAAAATTTTTTGTGTCTTCACTGAGAATTTACCTCCACCACATGATCCTCCCAAAAATTATGCAGTTTTGTCCTCTAGCTGAGCCATACCCCGTGGACAGTCACTATTGCTCTAGATTTCCCATCACTATCTCCCAATGACTTCCCCACAGCTTTCACTAGTTGTGCTCAACCTCCATCCTAGCTTAAAGCGCGCCACCTTGTCTTCTCTCCTGATCATCGGCATCTAAAGTGATCATGCATCATGATAGACTAGGAGGTTTATGGATTGGATGTCATCTCATCAAGACTGACTGTAGATACAGGTACAGAAACAATCATGGTGCGATCAAAGATGGGATGAATGAACAGATTACATAGAAAAGGACATGTTCACCAAGGGACGAACAAATGATACACGCAAAGAGATGTG
The DNA here is from genome assembly GCA_000404065.3 of Pinus taeda. Taxonomy (NCBI): domain Eukaryota; kingdom Viridiplantae; phylum Streptophyta; class Pinopsida; order Pinales; family Pinaceae; genus Pinus; species Pinus taeda. Next base: position 43,542 of record APFE030769092.1, on the reverse strand, counting down.
CTCGCGAATGGACGATCATGAAAATATGTTTTCACAAAAAGATGGATGAGAAAACATGTGAGGATGTGTTCAGACACAGATAGGTGAACAAACATTCACTTTTTGCAAATGGATGAACCTGTCAAGTATGTCAACAAACAAGCAATGAACAATGTGCAAATACAACATCAAGCAAACCCAACGACCATCAAAGACTCCATGCACTTTTCCATGGGGAGATGAAGCTCTGACACACCATGAGGACATCCATCACCTAGCAACACTCTAGCTCGACATGCACACCAGCCGCAACACGAATGTATGAGCATTGTCATGTCGAGTCTTGACAAGAGTCATGTCCTCCACATCTCTACTATGAGCCATATTGTTAATCAATGTAATGTAATGTGGGAGTCCAAGAGACAAGTTGCCATACGAAGAGTCATGTAAATTCGAAAGGTCATGGAAGTCAAATAGTCATGAGGGAAGTTGAACAACCACAAGGGTTGGTTTCACCCATGGATACAAAATACCCACTCATTTGTACATGGAAAGGACTTTTCACTTCGGCTCCTACCACATAGCCCTCAGAGTCTGTAATATTTTCTTTGAGGAGTAGGTAGTGGCTCCAATGCCCTACCCATGGGCTTAGTGATGTATGGACATGTAACAATGTGCCTTGGAATATTTCCTTAACTCAAAATCATACTAACAGGCTAGCACATTCTCACAAATCTATTGTAACATTTGTAAGACTAATCTGGAACACTTTTAACGCATGTTGCTTTAACCTGTGTTTAACACCTGAACTCATTCAATTGTTCTAATACATATATATTAATGAAAATTTGTTGTATGAGTTGTTAACATTGTCCTGCCCATGTTCGTTACCTCCCTAGACATCAAAAAAGCCTTTCACGTAAACTTATTATAATGATTGTCGCACTTGCGCGAACTCCTACTCTGTGTGTTGTACATGTTATCCTTCCTTGTGTGTTGTGAATACCACATTCGTGTGGACCGCTCCTCCGGAATTTGTGCAAGTCCTATTGTGTTGTGTATTCATAACAGAGTTGGGGCTTCCTCCCCTCCGACTTGAGACTAACTCCCAACCTCTCCCTCTACGGTGAAAGAACCAGTAACACAAGTAACACTAGCAATCACCAGGCATGCAAAAATCACTACTCGAAGACAAATAGGACCAATCTCCTGTGCTGAAAAACAAGAGATGAGGAAAATCCTTAAGATTATAGGAAATGGGCCATCATACTGGATGGGACTCCCACACCAAAGGGTGTGAGGTCTATTTGGGACATCCTACCAGGGTCATCCCCTAAGCATTGGTGGGTCGAGCACCATCAACACATTGTTATGTTTGATTTGTGTTATTTTTTATAAGTAAAAGGTTCTTTGATTTTCTTCTCTCTAAATATGTGTGAAACATTTCCTTCCTCCATCATTGCTCTGACCATCTCTGGAATGGATATTCTTTTTACTTTAAACTACCCCATTCTGTTTTGGTGTTCTTACTACTAAGTACTACCTATTTATGCTATGTTTTTCACAGAAATGTTCAAACTCTTTCGATATTAATTCTCCTCATCTTTCATATATGAAGCATTTACTCTTGAGTTCCTTCTCATTCTCAACCTAAGCCTTAAATATTTTCAACTTACTCATGGTTGCTAACTTTTATTTTAGCAACATTATCCAAGTAACCCTTGTAAAATCATTAGTGAATAAAATAAAGTATCTTACTTCTCTTGGAATATTTGTTCTTGTGGGACCATACATATTCATGTGAGCCAACTCCAAAGGTTTAGAATATGACAACTTCTTTATTTTGAATTGTGTCCCTATCTATTTTCCAAATTAACAAGACTTGCAGGTTAGACTATCGGCCTTTAATAATCTTAGTAAGCCTTTGACTACCCTTAAATTACTAATTTTGACTAGACTTTGGAAAATTACATGCCCCAACCTTTTGTGCCACAATCATGTTTGATATGTTTTTCTTAAGTAGAGATTCACTGTGGAATCATCAAACACATACACATTGTTGTGAGTTTTGATTTCCTTTCCTACCAACTATCCATTCTTATTTTTTTATATCTCATAGTCCTTCGAGTGAAAAGTAACATCATAGCCATTTTCACACATTTTACTTACACATAACATGTTGTGCTTGAGACCATCTACATATATGAATTTGTTTCTTGCTACTTTCATCTCGACTAACCACTCCCTTTCGTTTAATTTGTGCTAGAGCATTATTTTCGAATGTGATATCACCTTTGCTTTTATATTTTACAAACACGAATTTACTCTTGTATCCAATCATATTCTTAGAGAAACCACTATATACATACCATTTTCCTTTCCGTTCATATGCAGATAAATAAATTCCACACTCCTCGACTTTCCCAGTTTTACGTTTCCACCTCCTCATGTCTCTACTAATTATTCATAGATTTGTTGTTAAGTTGAACAAACAAACTTTATTTTTCATTCATTTTCCTTGTGTCCAAAGTTATTACATTAAAAAAAAATCAATTTCATTCAGAAAGCGGGGGGGGGGGGGGGGGCGAGGGGATTTTTCATGCCCATCAAATGAATTTCCAGACCTAGGATTTTGATAGTATCTAGATATGAATGTTTCATCTGTTTCAACTTTGAACCTTCTATGGCTAATGGATGTTTGTCCAAAATTGTGACATGAATAAATATTTCCATAGAATAATTTTGGGTATAAAATATTTGAGAATTGATGAGCTTGAATAATTCGATTGTAACTTAGTTGTCTTGTTGGCTGATTTACATATCTATGTGGAGGAATATTTGAAAATTTTAAGACTTGCTCGATTGCTAAGTGCCTATGTGACTTATCTTTCATTTACCATCACTAGCTCTTCCTTTTAATTCCATTGCAAATATTTTGATACCTTTGGACCTGATACTAACCTTTCCTTAAAATATTATTATGTTCCATGGTATCCCAGACCTACCTTATTTGTTGGAGAACTTTGATTGCTCATAATGTGGTTTAGCTTCTTTGTTCCTTCAACAATTTTTTTTTTCTAAATCCATCTCAATTTTGGACTTATCAAGGTCTCTTCTCAAAGCTAATATTTTCTTCTAAACTATGGAAGTTACTTCCATATCAATAATTAATCCATTCAAAACCTCTTCTTCCCTTTTTGTATCATCAAGATTGAGTTTTAGAGATAAAAATTCTTCGTTATATATTTCTGTGATCATTTTCTCCTTCTTGGTCAATTATTGTTTCAGGAGTTTACTCTCATCTTCTGGCTTATTACAATTATTTTCCGTTTCTTCTAATTCTTGTGCTAGATTGTCTTCAGTCTTAATAACTTCTTCAAAAATTTTACTTTGATAAGCAAATTCTTCATTATCAAAGTTGGAAATACCTTCTTTAGCTCACAACAAATTATCTTTTATTTTATTTTTCTTCCTTTTGGTCATCTTTAATTCATCAAGAGCGCTGATGAGCTCCCCTTCAAGATCCACTACACCTTATTCTTCTTCTTCCTTGAGGTTTGATTCGTTCTTGGATTTAGACTTAGATTCTAATGCCATGAGAAAGAATTCATCGACCTCATTTTCTAAAGACTCTTGAGATATTTGAGATTTATCTCTAAGCTTTTGATCCTTTTCCTTTGTTGGCTTATCTCTATAAGTAAAATTGGAGGAAAAATGCCCAAACTTTCCACATTCAAAGCCTTGGAAGGGTAGATTTCCCTTATACTCTCCTAAACCATGTTTTAGCTTTCTAGAAAACTAAGCTAACTCTTGATCAAATTCATAGTTGGAACATTCTTGGTGATATTTTTGTTTCTTAGTTTTCGTTGAGGCTTTAAATTCTACCTGCTTTGGCTCAACCTTCTCTTTTTCTATTTTCATCTCATAGGAAGTGAGAGTTCCATGTAGCTCCTCCATTAAAAGAGACTTAAATTTTGACATCTCTTGTATAGATGGGATTTTAGAATTGAATCTCATAAGAAGAGATATGAATACCTTCTAGAAAAATACTTCATTCATGAGTTCTTCTCCAAATCCTCTAATCATATTTGCTACCTCATCAATCTAAGGAAATATTTCGGTATATTTTCTTCTTTATTCATTCTAAAGCTCTCAAACCTCATTCTAATGGCTTGAGTTTGGCTTGATTAACTTTCTCATCTCCTTTATAACTATTCTAAAGCTTGTAAAATACTTCATTAGTCGACTTATAACGCATTACATTCACTAGTTCATATTGATTAAGGCCAAAGAGAATTGCACACTTGGCCTATTCATTGTTCCCATAAACCTTTTTTCCATTTGTATTTGTAGGAGGGGTTTCTAGGACAATATTATTAACTATTACAAAACTCAAAACATCTATACCTAGGGACATGAGATAGGCTTCCATATTGACTTTCGAGAATAGATGATTGGTACCATCAGGGACTGTTATCTTACTTCAATAAGCATGGTGACTTTCTTTTCTAGCCATGGTTATCTATCAATGTACCTTTGACTAGTTAAGTTATTCCTAAAGTAACCTATATCTAATACCAATTGTTGGGGTCATGATTTCTGTTAAACTAAAACTCTTAGGTGTTAGTAAACAGAGGCATTGCCAAAGTTAACGGATCCTCAAGCGATGGTTAAGCACATGTCCTGAAACACACATGGAGCATTTCCAAGTCCAAGAAGCAGAATTGTAATTTTACCATGATAGTTCACAATTATTTTTCCGTATCATCTATTTCCCAAAATTCCCCTTAAAATCTAAGAATTTTAGGATGAGGCTAGTCTTGCATAACTACCACTTTCTTGGAATCAACCCATAGTCTTACTTGACTTACAATATTTTCCAAATATTCAAACTTAGGAGCTGAAAAGGCAGATTTGGAATTCTTCATAAATAATTGGTCATCTCGAAAGAGTTGCAATGACTAGTCAACATGCTCTATGTGTAATTCCCATGCTTTATTGTAGACCAAAATATCATCAAAGAATACTAGCAAAAACTTGCATAGAAAGGCTTTGAAAGTTTTGTTCATGAAGCTCTAGAAGGTGGATGGGGTGTAATAAATATTGAAAGTAATCAAAAAAACCTCATGCTGACCTTCATATGTTGATTATTGAAAATAGTTTATCCATGCTTTTCATCTAGAATATCATTAATAATTGGGATATGAAATTTGTGCTTGATTGTCAACTTACTAAGACCACTAAAATTAGGACACATGCACTAGGTTCCTTCCTTCTTTAATATCCTGACTACTAAGGATTAGTAAGGGCTTGCATTAGGTTGTATGACCTCCACCTTCAATAGTTCTTGAGTGATATTTTCTCTTATATTAGTTTGTGGAAAATGCTTCTAATAAGAATGTACATTTAGTAGTTAAATTCCTAGGATCAAGGGAATGTTATTATTGTGATCTCCTTAAGAAGGGATAAACCCTTTGGTGTTTGAAAGACTTGATGATGTTTGTGAAGGACCAATTGAAAATTTAAGTGTATTTCTTATGTCAAAATATGGATTATCCATAACTTATATGGAATTAAATTGGAAAATAATTCTAGATTGGCCTTTATTTAATAATTTTTTCATATTATGGATGTTGACTATTTCAAGGGACCTTACCAAAATCCATTGAAGGGGGTATACACGCCCCCCTTTAGTGAAACATATATGTATATATATATATGAAATGCATTATGACACAGATTTGTTGTAACATTTGTAAGACTAATCTTGAACACTTTTAATGCATGTTGCTTTAACCTGTGTTTAACACCTAAACTCATTCAATTGTTCTAATACATATATATTAATGAAAATTTGTTGTATGAGTTGTTAAAGTTGTACTAACCATGTTCGTTACCTCCCTAGACATCAAAAAAACCTTTCGCGTAAACTTATTATAATGATTGTCGCACTTGTGTGGACTCCTCCTCTGTGTGTTGTACGTGTTATCTTTCCTTGTGTGTTGTGAATACCACATTCGTGTGGACTGCTCCACCGGAAGTTGTGCAAGTCCTGTTGTGTTGTGTATTCCTAATAGAGTTGGGGCTTCCTCCCCTCCAACTTGAGACTAACTCCCACGCTCTCCCTCTATGGTGAAAGAACCAGTAACACAAGTAACACTAGCAATCACCAAGCATACAAAAATCACTACTCGAAGACAAATAGGACCACTCTCCTGTGCTGAAAAACAAGAGATGAGGAAAATCCTTAAGATTATAGGAAATGGGCCATCATACTGGATGGGACTCCCACACCAAAGGTTGTGAGGTCTAGTTGGGACATCCTACCAGGGTCATCCCCTAAGTGTTGGTGGGTCGAGCATCATCAACACATTGTTATGTTTGATTTGTGTTATTTTTTATAAGTAAAAGGTTCTTTGAATTTATTCTCTCTAAATATGTGTGAAACATTTCCTTCCTCCATCATTTCTCTTGCCATCTCTGGAATGGATATTTTTTTTACTTTAAACTACCCCATTCTGTTTCGGTGTTCTTACTACTAAGTACTACCTATTTATGCTATGTTTTTCACAAAAATGTTCAAACTCTTTCGATATTAATTCTCCCCCTCTTTCATATATGAAGCATTTACTCTTGAGTTCCTTCTCATTCTCAACCTGAGCCTTAAATATTTTCAACTTACTCATGGTTGCTAACTTTTATTTTAGTAACATTATCCAAGTAACCCTTGTAAAATCATTAGTGAATAAAATAAAGTATCTTTCTGCTATTGGAATATTTGTTCTTGTGGGACCATACATATTCATGCGAGCCAACTCCAAAGGTTTAGAATATGACAACTTCTTTATTTTGAATTGTTTCCCTATCTATTTTCCAAATTAAAAAGACTTGCAGATTGTACTATCGGCCTTTAATAATCTTGGTAAGCCTTTGACTACCCTTAAATTACTAATTTTGACTAGACTGTGGAAAGTTACATGCCCCAACCTTTTGTTCCACAACCATGTTTGATATGTTTTTCTTAAGTAGAGATTCACCGTGGAATTATCAAACACATACACATTGTTGTGAGTTTTGATTTCCTTTCCTACCAACTATCCATTCTTATTTTTTTATATCTCATAGTCCTTCGAGTGAAAAGTCACATCATAGCCATTTTCACACATTTTACTTACACGTAACAGGTTGTGCTTGAGACCATCTACATATATGAATTTTTTTCTTGCTACTTTCATCTCGACTAACTACTCCCTTTCGTTTAATTTGTGCTAGAGCATTATTTCCGAATGTGATATCACCTTTGCTTTTATATTTTACAAACACGAATTTACTCTTGTATCCAATCATATTCTTAGAGAAACCACTATATACATACCATTTTCCTTTCCGTCCATCTGCAGATAAATAAATTCCACACTCCTCGACTTTCCGAGTCTTATGTTTCCACCTCTTCATGTCTCTATTAATTATTCATAGATTTGTTGTCAAGTTGAACAAACAAACTTTATTTTTCATTCATTTTCCTTGTGTCCAAAGTTATTACATTAAAAAAAAATCAATTTCATTCAGAAAGCGGGGGGGGGGGGGGGGCCGAGGGGATTTTTCATGCCCATCAAATGAATTTCCGGACCTAGGATTTTGATAGTATCTAGATATGAATGTTTCATCTCTTTCAACTTTGAACCTTCTATGGTTAATGGATTTTTGTCCAAAATTGTGACATGAATAAATATTTCCATAGAATAATTTTGGGTATAAAATATTTGAGAATTGATGAGCTTGAATAATTCGATTGTAACTTAGTTGTCTTGTTGGCTGATTTACATATCTATGTGGAGGAATATTTGAAAATTTTAAGACTTGCTCGATTGCTAAGTGCCTATGTGACTTATCTTTCATTTACCATCACTAGCTCTTCCTTTTAATTCCATTGCAAATATTTTGATACCTTTGGACCTAATACTAACCTTTCCTTAAAATATTATTATGTTCCATGGTATCCCAGACCTACCTTATTTGTTGGAGAACTTTGATTGCTCATAATGTGGTTTAGCTTCTTTGTTCCTTCAACAATTTTTTTTTTCTAAATCCATCTCAATTTCGGACTTATCAAGGTCTCTTCTCAAAGCTAATATTTTCTTCTAAACTATGGAAGTTACTTCCAAAACAATAATTAATCCATTCAAAACCTATTCTTCCCTTTTTGTATCATCAAGATTGAGTTTTAGAGATAAAAATTCTTCGTTATATATTTGTATGATCATTTTCTCCTTCTTGGTCAATTATTGTTTCAGGAGTTTACTCTCATCTTTTGGCTTATTACAATTATTTTCCTTTTCTTCTAATTCTTGTGCTAGATTGTCTTCAGTCTTAATAACTTCTTCAAAAATTTTACTTTGATAAACAAATTCTTCATTATCAAAGTTGTAAATACCTTCTTTAGCTCACAACAAATTATCTTTTATTTTATTTTTCTTCCTTTTGGTCATCTTTAATTCATCAAGAGCGCTGATGAGCTCCCATTCAAGATCCACTACACCTTATTCTTCTTCTTCCTTGAGGTTTGATTCGTTCTTGGATTTAGATTTAGATTCTAATGCCATGAGAAAGAATTCATCGACCTCATTTTCTAAAGACTCTTGCTTATTTCCTTCTAATACAAAACTGTCCTGTTTGGAGTAGAGCCCCATTTTTCCTGAAAGAATTCTTCTTATGAGATATTTGAGATTTATCTCTAAGCTTTTGATCCTTTTCCTTTGTTGGTTTATCTCTATAAGTAAAATTGGAGGAAAAATGCCCAAACCTTCCACATTCAAAGCCTTGGAAGGGTAGATTTCCCTTATACTCTCCTAAACCATGTTTTAGCTTTCTAGAAAACTAAGCTAACTCTTGATCAAATTCATAGTTGGAACATTCTTGGTGATATTTGTGTTTCTTAGTTTTCGTTGAGGCTTTAAATTCTACCTGCTTTGGCTCAACCTTCTCTTTTTCTATTTTCATCTCATAGGAAGTGAGAGTTCCATGTAGCTCCTCCATTAAAAGAGACTTAAATTTTGACATCTCTTGTATAGATGGGATTTTAGAATTGAATCTCATAAGAAGAGATATGAATACCTTCTAGAAAAATAATTCATTCATGAGTTCTTCTCCAAATCCTCTAATCATATTTGCTACCTCATCAATCTAAGAAAATATTTTGGTATATTTTCTTCTTTATTCATTCTTAAGCTCTCAAACCTCATTCTAATGGCTTGAGTTTGGCTTGATTAACTTTCTCATCTCCTTTATATCTATTCTAAAGCCTGTAGAATACTTCATTAGTCGACTTATAACGCATTACATTCACTAGTTCACATTGATTAAGGCGAAAGAGAATTGCACACTTGGCCTATTCATTGTTCCCATAAACCTTTTTTCCATTTGTATTTGTAGGAGGGGTTTCTAGGACAATATTATCAACTAATACAAAACTCAAAACATCTATACCTAGGAACATGAGATAGGCTTCCATATTGACTTTTGAGAATAGATGATTGGTACCATCAAGGACTGTTATCTTACTTCAATAAGCATGATGACTTTCTTTTCTAGCCATGGTTATCTATCAATGTACCTTTGACTGGTTAAGTTATTCCTAAAGTAACCTATATCTAATACCAATTGTTGGGGTCATGATTTCTGTTAAACTAAAACTCTTAGGTGTTAGTAAACAGAGGCATTGCCAAAGTTAACGGATCCTCAAGCGATGGTTAAGCACATGTCCTGAAACACACATGGAGCATTTCCAAGTCCAAGAAACAGAATTGTAATTTTACCATGATTGTTCACAATTATTTTGCAGTATCATCTATTTCCCAAAAATCCCCTTAAAATATAAGAATTTTAGGATGAGGTTAGTCTTGCATAACTACCACTTTCTTGGAATCAACCCATAGTCTTACCTGACTTACAATATTTTCCAAATATTCAAACTTAGGAGCTGAAAAGGCAAATTTGGAATTCTTCATAAATAATTGGTCATCTTGAAAGAGTTGCAATGACTAGTCAACATGCTCTATGTGTAATTCCCATGCTTTATTGTAGACCAAAATATCATCAAAGAATACTAGCAAAAAATTGCATAGAAATGCTTTGAAAATTTTGTTCATGAAGCTCTAGAAGGTGGATGGGGTGTAATAAATATTGAAAGTAATCAAAAAAACCTCATGCTGACCTTCATATGTTGATTATTGAAAATAATTTACCCATGCTTTTCACCTAGAATATCATTAATAATTGGGATATGAAATTTGTGCTTGATTGTCAACTTACTAAGACCACTAAAATTAGGACACATGCACTAGGTTCCTTCGTTCTTTAATATCCTGACTACTAAGGATGAGTAAGGGCTTGTATTAGGTTGTATGACCTCCACCTTCAATAGTTCTTGAGTGATACTTTCTCTTATACTAGTTTGTGCAAAATGCTGCTAATAAGAATGTACATTTAGTAGCTAAATTCCTAGGATCAAGGGAATGTTATTATTGTGATCTCCTTAAGAAGGGATAAACCCTTTGGTGTTTGAAAGACTTGATGATGTTTGTGAAGGACCAATTGAAAATTTAAGTGTATTTCTTATGTCAAAATATGGATTATCCATAACTTATATGGAATTAAATTGGAAAATAATTCTAGATTGGCCTTTATTTAATAATTTTTTCATATTATGGATGTTGACTATTTCAAGGGACCTTACCAAAATCCATTGAAGGGGGTATACACGCCCCCCTTTAGTGAAACATATATGTATATATATATATGAAATGCATTATGACACAGATTTGTTGTAACATTTGTAAGACTAATCTTGAACACTTTTAATGCATGTTGCTTTAACCTGTGTTTAACACCTAAACTCATTCAATTGTTCTAATACATATATATTAATGAAAATTTGTTGTATGAGTTGTTAAAGTTGTACTAACCATGTTCGTTACCTCCCTAGACATCAAAAAAACCTTTCGCGTAAACTTATTATAATGATTGTCGCACTTGTGTGGACTCCTCCTCTGTGTGTTGTACGTGTTATCTTTCCTTGTGTGTTGTGAATACCACATTCGTGTGGACTGCTCCACCGGAAGTTGTGCAAGTCCTGTTGTGTTGTGTATTCCTAATAGAGTTGGGGCTTCCTCCCCTCCAACTTGAGACTAACTCCCACGCTCTCCCTCTATGGTGAAAGAACCAGTAACACAAGTAACACTAGCAATCACCAAGCATACAAAAATCACTACTCGAAGACAAATAGGACCACTCTCCTGTGCTGAAAAACAAGAGATGAGGAAAATCCTTAAGATTATAGGAAATGGGCCATCATACTGGATGGGACTCCCACACCAAAGGTTGTGAGGTCTAGTTGGGACATCCTACCAGGGTCATCCCCTAAGTGTTGGTGGGTCGAGCATCATCAACACATTGTTATGTTTGATTTGTGTTATTTTTTATAAGTAAAAGGTTCTTTGAATTTATTCTCTCTAAATATGTGTGAAACATTTCCTTCCTCCATCATTTCTCTTGCCATCTCTGGAATGGATATTTTTTTTACTTTAAACTACCCCATTCTGTTTCGGTGTTCTTACTACTAAGTACTACCTATTTATGCTATGTTTTTCACAAAAATGTTCAAACTCTTTCGATATTAATTCTCCCCCTCTTTCATATATGAAGCATTTACTCTTGAGTTCCTTCTCATTCTCAACCTGAGCCTTAAATATTTTCAACTTACTCATGGTTGCTAACTTTTATTTTAGTAACATTATCCAAGTAACCCTTGTAAAATCATTAGTGAATAAAATAAAGTATCTTTCTGCTATTGGAATATTTGTTCTTGTGGGACCATACATATTCATGCGAGCCAACTCCAAAGGTTTAGAATATGACAACTTCTTTATTTTGAATTGTTTCCCTATCTATTTTCCAAATTAAAAAGACTTGCAGATTGTACTATCGGCCTTTAATAATCTTGGTAAGCCTTTGACTACCCTTAAATTACTAATTTTGACTAGACTGTGGAAAGTTACATGCCCCAACCTTTTGTTCCACAACCATGTTTGATATGTTTTTCTTAAGTAGAGATTCACCGTGGAATTATCAAACACATACACATTGTTGTGAGTTTTGATTTCCTTTCCTACCAACTATCCATTCTTATTTTTTTATATCTCATAGTCCTTCGAGTGAAAAGTCACATCATAGCCATTTTCACACATTTTACTTACACGTAACAGGTTGTGCTTGAGACCATCTACATATATGAATTTTTTTCTTGCTACTTTCATCTCGACTAACTACTCCCTTTCGTTTAATTTGTGCTAGAGCATTATTTCCGAATGTGATATCACCTTTGCTTTTATATTTTACAAACACGAATTTACTCTTGTATCCAATCATATTCTTAGAGAAACCACTATATACATACCATTTTCCTTTCCGTCCATCTGCAGATAAATAAATTCCACACTCCTCGACTTTTCGAGTCTTATGTTTCCACCTCTTCATGTCTCTATTAATTATTCATAGATTTGTTGTCAAGTTGAACAAACAAACTTTATTTTTCATTCATTTTCCTTGTGTCCAAAGTTATTACATTAAAAAAAAATCAATTTCATTCAGAAAGCGGGGGGGGGGGGATTTTTCATGCCCATCAAATGAATTTCCAGACCTAGGATTTTGATAGTATCTAGATATGAATGTTTCATCTGTTTCAACTTTGAACCTTCTATGGTTAATGGATTTTTGTCCAAAATTGTGACATGAATAAATATTTCCATAGAATAATTTTGGGTATAAAATATTTGAGAATTGATGAGCTTGAATAATTCGATTGTAACTTAGTTGTCTTGTTGGCTGATTTACATATCTATGTGGAGGAATATTTGAAAATTTTAAGACTTGCTCGATTGCTAAGTGCCTATGTGACTTATCTTTCATTTACCATCACTAGCTCTTCCTTTTAATTCCATTGCAAATATTTTGATACCTTTGGACCTAATACTAACCTTTCCTTAAAATATTATTATGTTCCATGGTATCCCAGACCTACCTTATTTGTTGGAGAACTTTGATTGCTCATAATGTGGTTTAGCTTCTTTGTTCCTTCAACAATTTTTTTTTTCTAAATCCATCTCAATTTCGGACTTATCAAGGTCTCTTCTCAAAGCTAATATTTTCTTCTAAACTATGGAAGTTACTTCCAAAACAATAATTAATCCATTCAAAACCTATTCTTCCCTTTTTGTATCATCAAGATTGAGTTTTAGAGATAAAAATTCTTCGTTATATATTTGTATGATCATTTTCTCCTTCTTGGTCAATTATTGTTTCAGGAGTTTACTCTCATCTTTTGGCTTATTACAATTATTTTCCTTTTCTTCTAATTCTTGTGCTAGATTGTCTTCAGTCTTAATAACTTCTTCAAAAATTTTACTTTGATAAACAAATTCTTCATTATCAAAGTTGTAAATACCTTCTTTAGCTCACAACAAATTATCTTTTATTTTATTTTTCTTCCTTTTGGTCATCTTTAATTCATCAAGAGCGCTGATGAGCTCCCCTTCAAGATCCACTACACCTTATTCTTCTTCTTCCTTGAGGTTTGATTCCTTCTTGAATTTAGATTTAGATTCTAATGCCATGAGAAAGAATTCATCGACCTAATTTTCTAAATACTCTTACTTATTTCCTTCTAATGCACAATTCTCCTCTTTGGAGTAGAGCCCCATTTTTCTTGAAAGAATTCTTCTTATGAGATATTTGAGATTTATCTCTAAGCTTTTGATCCTTTTCCTTTGTTGGCTTATCTCTATAAGTAAAATTGGAGTAAAAATGCCCAAACTTTCCACATTCAAAGCCTTGGAAGGGTAAATTTCCCGTATACTCTCCTAAACCATGTTTTAGCTTTCTAGAAAACTAAGCTAACTCTTGATCAAATTCATAGTTGGAACATTCTTGGTGATATTTGTGTTTCTTAGTTTTCATTGAGGCTTTAAATTCTACCTCCTTTGGCTCAACCTTCTCCTTTTCTATTTTCATCTCATAGGAAGTGAGAGTTCCATGTAGCTCCTCCATTAAAAGATACTTAAAGTTTGACATCTCTTGTATAGATGGGATCTTAGAATTGAATCTCGTAATCAGAGATATGAATACCTTCTAGAAAAATACTTCATTCATGAGTTCTTCTCCAAATCCTCTAATCATATTTGCTACCTCATCAATCTAAGGAAATATTTTGGTATATTTTCTTCTCTATTCATTCTTAAGCTCTCAAACCTCATTCTAATGGCTTGAGTTTGGATTGATTAACTTTCTCATCTCCCTTATAACTATTCTAAAGCTTGTAGAATACATCATTAGTCGACTTATAACACATTACATTTACTAGTTCATATTGATTAAGGCAAAAGAGAATTGCACACTTGGCCTGTTCATTGTTCCCATAAACCTTTTTGCCATTTGTATTTATAGGAGGGGTTTCTAGGACAATATTATCAACTAATACAAAACTCAAAACATCTATACC
>APFE030769092.1:4057-17915 GCA_000404065.3 Pinus taeda | reverse complement strand
AATTAATAAGAAATATCTACACCCAACATTATAATTTTAAATTTATAAGCATACAGTACTGTTAATATTTATAGTCCCATATATAATATATATTAATACGTATAACCACAACATAGTATTTTTAATTTAGGACTTATATATATTAATTTTAAATATATTAATTAAATTAATTATTTATTTATTTTAATATTATTAATTAATTATATTATATATTATTTATGCTATAATGATTAATAATTATTATTATTTTAATAATAATAAATAAAAAATATTCTTGACCTAATTAAACCTTTTCTATAAAAATTAATACGATATAACCACATCCTATATTTTATTCAGATTAATTAATATATTAATAATTAAATTAAATTTATTATTTTTAATATTAATTAATTATATGATCATTATTAACTTATATATAATGCATTATTATTTTAATAAATTAATAAATTAATTTTAATTGACCTAATTTAACCTTTTTCTATAAAATTAATTATAAATAATACTAATTACAATTATGATAACAATAACAAAAATAAGGTATTTAGAAAATTAGGTAAATTATTAAAATATACATAGATTTAATGAATTAATAATTTAAATAAATATTGACATATATTTTTATATATAATGGATTAATATTTTTAAATATAAAGAATATAATGTATGATTAATTTAGTTAGAGGGAAGTTTCAATGGGGTTCTTGAGTGCCCTTAGATTGTTTTAGCCATTGGAGTCTCTGGTTGGACTATTTAACACGCTGAACTGGATCTGTATCTTCAACTTGTCCTGACGATGAACCACATTGGTTGGTTCTAAACGCGTCGACAAAAGTCTTTCTTATGTGATTTACGCTCAAACTCTCATTATAACTATGACAAATCACAGAAGTCTCAATTCTACAATAGTTAATAAAGGTTTAAAAGACATAAAGATTTTCCATAATTAAATAATTATATCGGACTATGTTTCCACGTGGTTGGATAAAAATTGAGACGTAGATCCGCACTTGTATAATGCGTTTCCAGCTATTGGAGACGGTAGGGTTCATCAAATAGTAAGAGGGCATCACCGTCACTATTGGAGACGGTAGAGTTCATTCAACCAGCATTACGTGCCAACGTGGTGTAAATCAAGTTATGAGTAATTTCCATTCTCGTGTATCGTTTTCGCATTGTGAATCAAGTTATGAGAAATTTTTCATTTTTTTATACTAGAAATAGGTCAGTACCACTAAGTTTAAATTATTTTTTTATTTTACAAATAGATTAGTACCAATAAAAATTTTGGCCACTTAAAATTTTAAAATTTAATAATTATCATTATAGATCCATTTTAAATAAAGATTTAACATGAGTACCATTATAGATCTATTTTAAATAAAGATTTAACATGAGTGGAGAGGGTTTTTTTTATGAGTTGACATTATTTAATGTTTTGTATAGTTATTAATTTTTTTTAGATTTTTCATCATTTTTATTTTGGTGACATGTACAAAATTTCAATTAGATTTTGATGGCTTACATGTTGGGTATACGACCAAAGTCCCACATTGACTAGAACTGGGGAGGATCGTGGGTATATAAGGATGGATAAATATCTCCATTGGTATGAGCCCTTTTGGGGGTAAAGCCCAAAAACAAATCCAAGAGGGCTTAGGCCCAAAGTGGACAATATCATACCGTTGTGGAGATGTGTGGTGTCGAGAGTTCTTACATTACAAACAACATTACACATCATACTAGTCTGTAGAACGAGCTTCTAAGCTCAATGGGCCTCTCAACTTTACACATCATATTTTGTTGTAGAATGAGCCTCTAAACTCCATGAGCCTTTAGACTCAATGATTTAGATTTAAAAAAATTTAATTTACACTAGATTTTCTCAAAATCATAATTGAATTTCGATTGTCTCTCAACTTTACACATCATATTTTGTTGTAGAATGAGCCTCTAAACTCCATGAGCCTTTAGACTCAATGATTTAGATTTAAAAAAATTTAATTTACACTAGATTTTCTCAAAATCATAATTGAATTTCGATTGTTTTAAAAACAATAGTGTAACCTGTTTATAATAAACACTTTAAAAGACACAAAGGTTCTCCATAATTATATTGGGGGGAGTTTTTTTAATAATTTTAAGATTTGTTCTAGCGTACGAACTTCGCTTTAAGTTAGTCCCTTTAAGTTAGTTTAAGGATTTCATTTTTACTTACCTCTAAGAATTTGAAAAGATTGATTTTTATATGTTCTATTATAACAAAATTAGTACCTGAATAAGACTAGTATGTGAATAAGTAATTTACTAAAGCAATTAGGTTCACTTGCATATGGGTATGTGGGAAACTAATGGGGTTTGGATATCCCTATGATACGTGGTGCAAATGAGTATGTGCGGAATAAATTGAGTTATTTATCTATTTTTCTCATTTGAATATTTTTTTTTTGGTTATGTAGAGTTTATTTAGTAGTAATTTAATATATTAGTGTTTTTTCTTTCTTCACATCTTTGATGTATATGATCAAGAATGTTATGATCGAGGAATGGGCATCGTGGGCCATGCATATGGGTTTAGTTGATTTGCAATTAGGATGAAAATTATCTTATTAACCGTCTTCTAAATTCAAGTTTCTTATCCAATAGTAAAGGACACAGGTGTGGGATTCTTTGGCTAGAGTTGGGGTTATGTCTAGGTTAATTATGTTTGTTCCAAACTTTAGCCTCTAATGCAAGTGATAAGTAAAGTATGGTGGTTTGGTGTTTACTTGATAGTGAAGTGATGTTCAAAGGAGATAATAAAGGCATAATGTATTGCAATGAATCTTACCATTTGTTGGGATAAGTGGAAGGAATGGTTCAAAAAGCATTTTAAAGATATGCATTGCACTAGGTGTCATTGTGTAATGGATATAGTGAAGCACATGTTGAAAATTTAGGAATGGAAAAAAGGTTTAAGAATTCATGGGGTTTTAGTGCAAGAAGCAATTGGAGTTCAAATATCATTAAGGTGTTTGGCGTAGATGGTTGGAAAAATTATGATCCATTTTAGCCTACCTCTAGAAGTCATTTCATCTACCCCTC
This sequence comes from Pinus taeda, assembly GCA_000404065.3. NCBI lineage: Eukaryota > Viridiplantae > Streptophyta > Pinopsida > Pinales > Pinaceae > Pinus > Pinus taeda. The sequence goes on along the minus strand of APFE030769092.1, from coordinate 14,831 downwards.
CTATTGATTGAAGTCCATTTGAGGAACTAATATGGATTGTATCACTACATTACTTATCATCCATCTCAATGTATTTAGAGAGGAATAACTTACAAGGATTAGCTTTTATGGTCATTTTCATGATAGGTCCCAAATTGAAACATTGTGGTTTGCAACCATCTAGAGCCATTATCAGCCATCAAATAAAATTTCGAGGTGTCAAAACATTTACCACTTACACCAAGATCCTCTAACATTAATCAACCCTCAAATACCTTTCCATTGGTGCAAGAATCACATCAATCAAAGCTCATATGCAAAGGTTATTCCTTCCAGATGTTAACCTATCATGTTGACCTCCTTGGTAAGATAGGATGTGATCTTGGTACCCGTACTCATGTATATGGTACTAGCTACATGTGGGATATGAAGACAGTTCAATAAGATCTAAAATTTTAACACTAATTAAGGGTTGAAGAGGTCAAAATCTTACCCCTATATGCCTATCAGGAAATGTAGCATGACATTAGGATAAGAAAGGGTTGTATTCTATGTTTTTATATTTGTTCCATACATGAGCAAAGCAACTAAGAGTGAGAATTTAGAGATAAAAAAGCATGGGGTTAGGATTCTATAACAACCTCATAAGACACATGTCTTAGGTAACTCCATAGAGAGTATATATTTCTTTGTATTTACATGTTTCCATACATATTCTAGTTTGGTTTTCATAAAAGGGTTTCCCAAGGTAAGATATTGTGTTTATTGGATGATGGTCTGTGTGTATTTATCTCTTTTATATCTTTCACATTTTAGCTATTACATAGATTTAACCAAAAAATAGTAACTAAAAGAATATGGGATCTAAAAGAGATTACGCTTTACAATAAATATTTGAGTACTTTCATCATATCTATTATGATAAACAATTCTGGTGGAATATCCATAGTAATTTATAGATGAGGAACCCTCCCTTTGTAACATACCTTTGACCTTTAAGGGTGATAAGGACATATGCCAACTCTTAAAATTTGGAATTGAATGAAGTCATCAGTACTTTCATTCTTATTTCCATATATGAGGAAGGGAATTTATAGTATGTTGTCATAGATATATTTTTCCATGTCCTCTCGAAAGAATGAAACCATAGTTATTTCATACCGTTGTGGAGATGTGTGGTGTCGAGAGTTCTTACATTACAAACAACATTACACATCATACTAGTCTGTAGAATGAGCTTCTAAGCTCAATGGGCCTCTCAACTTTACACATCATATTTTGTTGTAGAATGAGCCTCTAAACTCCATGAACCTTTGGACTCAATGATTTAGATTTAAAAAAAATTAATTTACACTAGATTTTCTCAAAATCATAATTGAATTTCGATTGTTTTAAAAACAATAGTGTAACCTGTTTATAATAAACACTTTAAAAGACACAAAGGTTCTCCATAATTATATTGGGGGGAGTTTTTTTAATAATTTTAAGATTTGTTCTAGCGTATGAACTTCGCTTTAAGTTAGTCCCTTTAAGTTAGTTTAAGGATTTCATTTTTACTTACCTCTAAGAATTTGAAAAGATTGATTTTTATATGTTCTATTATAACAAAATTAGTACCTGAATAAGACTAGTATGTGAATAAGTAATTTACTAAAGCAATTAGGTTCACTTGCATATGGGTATGTGGGAAACTAATGGGGTTTGGATATCCCTATGATACGTGGTGCAAATGAGTATGTGCGGAATAAATTGAGTTATTTATCTATTTTTCTCATTTGAATATTTTTTTTTTGGTTATGTAGAGTTTATTTAGTAGTAATTTAATATATTAGTGTTTTTTCTTTCTTCACATCTTTGATGTATATGATCAAGAATGTTATGATCGAGGAATGGGCATCGTGGGCCATGCATATGGGTTTAGTTGATTTGCAATTAGGATGAAAATTATCTTATTAACCGTCTTCTAAATTCAAGTTTCTTATCCAATAGTAAAGGACACAGGTGTGGGATTCTTTGGCTAGAGTTGGGGTTATGTCTAGGTTAATTATGTTTGTTCCAAACTTTAGCCTCTAATGCAAGTGATAAGTAAAGTATGGTGGTTTGGTGTTTACTTGATAGTGAAGTGATGTTCAAAGGAGATAATAAAGGCATAATGTATTGCAATGAATCTTACCATTTGTTGGGATAAGTGGAAGGAATGGTTCAAAAAGCATTTTAAAGATATGCATTGCACTAGGTGTCATTGTGTAATGGATATAGTGAAGCACATGTTGAAAATTTAGGAATGGAAAAAAGGTTTAAGAATTCATGGGGTTTTAGTGCAAGAAGCAATTGGAGTTCAAATATCATTAAGGTGTTTGGCGTAGATGGTTGGAAAAATTATGATCCATTTTAGCCTACCTCTAGAAGTCATTTCATCTACCCCTCCTATTGATTGAAGTCCATTTGAGGAACTAATATGGATTGTATCACTACATTACTTATCATCCATCTCAATGTATTTAGAGAGGAATAACTTACAAGGATTAGCTTTTATGGTCATTTTCATGATAGGTCCCAAATTGAAACATTGTGGTTTGCAACCATCTAGAGCCATTGTCAGCCATCAAATAAAATTTCGAGGGGTCAAAACATTTACCACTTACACCAAGATCCTCTAGCATTAATCAACCCTCAAATACCTTTCCATTGGTGCAAGAATCACATCAATCAAAGCTCATATGCAAAGGTTATTCCTTCCAGATGTTAACCTATCATGTTGACCTCCTTGGTAAGATAGGATGTGATCTTGGTACCCGTACTCATGTATATGGTACTAGCTACATGTGGGATATGAAGACAGTTCAATAAGATCTAAAATTTTAACACTAATTAAGGGTTGAAGAGGTCAAAATCTTACCCCTATATGCCTATCAGGAAATGTAGCATGACATTAGGATAAGAAAGGGTTGTATTCTATGTTTTTATATTTGTTCCATACATGAGCAAAGCAACTAAGAGTGAGAATTTAGAGATAAAAAAGCATGGGGTTAGGATTCTATAACAACCTTATAAGACACATGTCTTAGGTAACTCCATAGAGAGTATATATTTCTTTGTATTTACATGTTTCCATACTAGAAAATAGAGAACATATTCTAGTTTGGTTTTCATAAAAGGGTTTCCCAAGGTAAGATATTGTGTTTATTGGATGATGGTCTGTGTGTATTTATCTCTTTTATATCTTTCACATTTTAGCTATTACATAGATTTAACCAAAAAATAGTAACTAAAAGAATATGGGATCTAAAAGAGATTACGCTTTACAATAAATATTTGAGTACTTTCATCATATCTATTATGATAAACAATTCTGGTGGAATATCCATAGTAGTTTATAGATGAGGAACCCTCCCTTTGTAACATACCTTTGACCTTTAAGGGTGATAAGGACATATGCCAACTCTTAAAATTTGGAATTGAATGAAGTCATCAGTACTTTCATTCTTATTTCCATATATGAGGAAGGGAATTTATAGTATGTTGTCATAGATATATGTTTCCATGTCCTCTCGAAAGAATGAAACCATAGTTATTTCATAGCTTCTCTAAAAATTAAAATGACTTGTTGTTGGTCATGAATGTAGCTCCTATAAGAACCATTGTTATGAGATCAAGTATTGTGCTAAAACTATGTTCCCTTTATACTAAAATATATATTCTTTGCATGCCATAACATTTAGGTGGGTTGGGATCTATCTAAAGTGGTTTGATGAGCTATATTAAAGTACTTTTTCATAGCCATTTCCTATAGGATTCTTAGAGCCATACTAAGCTTGGGAACGATAAGGAAAGAAGTGACCTATACTCCTCAAATTTTCTAGATAAAGCATCAACCACAAGATTCTCTTTACCCTTCTTATATATGATCTCATTATCATACCCAAACATCTTATTGACCCATTTATATTTTTGTGGTGAATTTAAGAATAATTCAAAAAAATGCTTTAGACTATGATGACCAATCCTAATATGAAAACAACCTATATGAGATATGGTCACCAAGTATCCAATACATGAATGAGAGCCATCATTTCCTCCACGTATGTGAATTTTTCCAAATTGCAGCCACAAAATGGATTATTAGTCAATACCAAGGGGAACCCTTCTCGCATCAATGCTAGCATCTACCTCTACTTGAGGTATCACATTCAAAGAAAAAAATTGTTTAAAGTCAAGCACTACTAACACTAGAGTAGTCTACATCGCATCGTTTAAAGGAGTGAGTTCCTATGCTTCTTCTTAACTCCAAAAAGATGAATCCTTTTTAAGGATTGAGGTTAGCGTTTTCGTTATACCAAAACCCACAGGGGTTAGTAAAAAGATGCATCATCAGAGTTAAGAAATCCTTGAGAGGTGATTAAGCACATGTCGTGAAACATACTAGGAGCATTGTGAAGCCTAATAACCCGCGACCCCCTCCCAAAATGATTTAGGTGTGTTTTGAACTCAAGACCTTTAGCTCTCATACTAATTATTGGGAATCATGAGTTACTAAGGGCGGGGTGAATCAATATTTAACAAATTTTCCATTTTCTTTTATATGTTGAGCACTTAAATGTTTAATTTCATACAATCAAGCAACACATGAGATACCACCCTTCACATACATTTAAACAAAATGATTGACGTGCAAATCCCTCTGGAAGAAAAACCACCAAAGCTTGTTTTGTATTATAATGATAATCAAGGAAACAACTTGTATTCCATCATATATTTGTGAGCACCTATTCACAAGAGGACCCAACCCCCATCGTAGAATCAATCCACAACTTGGCTAGAGGCTCCAACCTCTTATAATTGCAGCCTCCTACCTGCTTTAGGCAAGTGTTCTATTTTTTATACAACTTTCAAACTAAGAAAAATAACCTACCTCAGTATTAGAATATCAAATTGTGACTTTGAACTATGGTATATCTACTACTCCCTCTCCTTTTCTCTACACACACATCCATTTGTCCTTGCCACAACTACTTATAGTCTCTTGCACTCTTAGTGCTTCACTAAGCATATATAGAATTGGTGCACAACCATATAAATTCTTCTGTGTAGCTCACTTTGATGTTTCACTCTATTTCATCTCATCCATTTCTCATACACCCACCACACACACACAATAATTTCCTCACTTTACAAAATTTTTGCTATGACATTATACATAAGGTTTCCTCCCACTCCATGACAAACTTCGATAACCACATTAAATGAATTAGTGGTTCCAAGAAAGTAAATATTGGAGCATTAAACAAAACATATGGATGATTTCATTACATGTTACTATTGATTCTTAATTTCTCAATATGCCTTCCTTTTTCAATTAAATTACCATAATATTGTATCAAAGCCTTTCAATGGAAACTGCATTCTCAATACGAAATGTCTGAAACTTTTCCTCCAATATCATCTCCCTAAGACTGGAGGAAACCTATTACTAAAACAAATGTGCTACATCAATTGCATTAATTTTTATTTTCAACCTTCAATATGTGTAGTTCAATTATGTTTCGTGTTTTTTTTTTACATCGAATTATAATTAACCTACTGAGGTTAGTAATTTTGGTACATTCGATGTTTTTAACAATTTCTATAGCTATATATTGAAAATTGGCTAACTTCTAGATTCAACGAATGTCACAAAACATGCAATTTTGTGATCCTTAAAGATTTCGCATCATAAACCCAAAGGGATAAAACCAACAGCCTTATTGCAGAGTTCTTAAAACCATAACTTAGGGGTGAGGAGATCTTTTATTCAGAGGATATTTTGATTTATAGATCACCTACTCACCAACTTAACGCACATTTTGAGTAATTCCCGAACTAGTGTGAATTGTTGGACAATAGGCCTTTTCCTTTGATTTTGGGCGTGTAACTTGTTCAATGTCGAATTTAAAGATAAATCAAATACAAAGTAAAACTAAAAAAAATGACCTCATAGCATGATATTTAGGGTTTTTTCCACATCATTATGTTGCCATCATCTATGCAACATGCCCTTGTTGATAGTGCCATGTGTCACCTGAAAGGAGGCCATTTTAGCACCTAAAAAAATTCAAATTTTCATGATATGTGTCCGAAGTATTGGGTACCATGTCAAAATATGTTGAGATCATGTTGCAACCATGGTTTTCAATTCATTATCTTTCTCATCCTCAGTGGTTAATGGAAGTGTACAATGTGTCATACCATCATTAGTCCACACTATCCTATGATGTGTTCTAGTAGTTACCTCGATAACACTACATCCTAACTAGCCCAAAGGCCTCACTTGCATGAAGTTTTCATAAATTTTCCTAAGTCTAAAACTTATTTAACAAATAAATTTATTGCAAAACACAAGGTCTATGAACAAGCTTGAGGCCTGCAACTTTGCAAAATACTTCAACTAGTCATAACTCCATCATCCATTGGAGCATTTTAGGTAGCCTTGTACCATTTGGAAGGCCTTACCAAGGCATATCAATATGAGCACATTGTAAAAGAAAATGAGTAAAACCCCTAAGATAGAAGTTCATTCAAATACTATGCCACCCAACCATCATAGTTATAATATTTTTAGTTTACTCACTTATCCTGCTACTATGATGGGTCTCTACTAAAAACTGCACCTACTAGAGGACCTCCCCTCAAATTCATTTTTCTAGGTAGGTTCCATGGAACCACTGCTTTTGACATCATTGAGAACATTTGGCCCAACAATCCCCCCCTTCGGTATTGATGGAAATAATGGAAAAAATTGTTGTAACATTGATGGCTCTAATCAATATTAATACTCCCTTAGACTTTTTTCGGACTCTTCTCCTTTAAGAAAAACTCCCTGTAAACTATCAAACATATGTTCTTCAGTGACAGCTCCCCCTTGGGTGTTGTCATGTCATAATGTTTGGTCCACTGCACCCCAACAATTCATCTCCTCCTTTCATATTAATCGTAAAGGGTAACATCACCACCCCTTAGAGCCATGTCAAAATCTAATGGCCATCTCCTACAACCTATTTATTAAAATAATCACTATCTAAGTAGCTACGGACCATTTCTTTAGTTGAGGCCATTTTCTGTTGAAGATACTACTTCAAGTTTTTTTATTGAGATATTCAAATGGCTCTTGCAATAGGGGCTTTGTAAATATGTCTATATGCTACTCACTAGTGGCCACATAATTAATACATACAATCTTAGAAACAAACCATAATCTCAAGCAATGATATTTGATCAAAATATTTTTGTCTTTGAATGCATACAATGATTCTTGGATATGTTAATAGAACTAGTGTTGTCACACAAGATTGGAATAGGTACGTTTAAGTCAACATTGATGTCTTTGAGGATCTACTTCATCTACATAATTCAAGTGAAACAAGTGGCTACAATTATGTCTTCATCTTCTACTATGGATAGATAGATTAAGTCCTTCTTTTTTCTCACCCATGATATCATAAAGTTCCCTAATAAATATTCTTCTCTTGAGGTATGTTTCATGTCATCAATGCTACCAGCCCAATGAGAGTCAACATAATATTTTAAATTGAAATATTTACCTCTAGCATACCACAAGCCATAATCTATTATGCCTTCAAAATATTTGAAAATTCTCTTCATTGCATTGACATGAATTTCGTGGGGACTTTCTTAAAATGTGAATACCAAGCCCAGTGCTTACATTATGTTTGGCCATGAAATAGTTGGATAAAAAAATCTTAGAATCATTGATCTATAAGCTTTTTTATTCATACGTGGATATTCATCCTCTTTACTTAGTTTAGAAATAGTCACCATGGGGGTACAAACTAGCTTCCATTCTTCCATCCCAAATTTATTCAATGTTTCATTTAAATAATTGGATTAAGAGATAAATATACCCTTTTTAGATTGGGTAATTTTCAATCCAATGCAGAAGGACAAATATCTATTGCTGAAATTTCAAATTCCTTTTGCATTACCTCAACACAATATTATGACATTTATTAGAAATCACTACCAAAGCTAATATCCAAGGAAAATTTGAAGGATGGAAGTTTATCATAAAGTTTAGAAACATTGGCAAATCTTACTAGTCCCAATATGCAAATTGTAAATGTTTGACACTATTTTTATTAAAAAGTGTTTAGATTTCTAATGATTTTTATATTAATATATATAAAATTTTAGAGATTTTAAAGGTAAAATAATTTTATACTATAAAATGTGGGTGAATCATTTTTTAAACAAAATGGAAATTGGCTAATCTTTCTTGGAAAAAATGTAGAAAATTATCCCACTTTTGAGTATTAGCCCCTAAAATTTACCCTGCTAATATCATATACATAAGCCACGGTAATTAGCAAGTGATCATCTTCAGTATGTAAGAATTTATAGGATAAGTTCCTTAGATAGAACACTAATGGACAATGCTCACAAACATATCACAGATCAGTACACTAGTATTTTTGATGTGGTTAAAACCCTCAAAGAGGGAAACAATCCACAGCCTGAGCCAACGTGGCCACTTTAGGCAATTTATTAGTGTAAGATAAAGAAAAATTGCATAAGATTCTCTCATGAATGGTCACCTAACAAATGAATCTCCATGCTCTTTAAATATAGATCATGGACCAATCAAGTGTTAAGCCACGATCAAGTGTTGGTAATACCAAGGGGAGAATGAACCGTCGAATCATTTCACGTCTAGAACATATCAAGAAAGTCAGATTGTAAGTTACAAAAAGTACATACTAAATAAACACACTTTACCTAAGTATACACTAGACCAACTTGTACTTAATTATTTCCTATGTGTCAGAATATCGTATCATCCCCCATTTAGAACAACTTGGGATAGGATTGAAGGATATACAAATATGAGACAACAGGAGAAGATCCTATCCCCCCTTAGTGACAACTTCCTAAACTCCAACCATAAATCGAATTTTAGTAAGCTTCACCTCTGTGAGAGCCTTTGTAAATATGTCAGCAAATTGATCATCAGTTGAACAATATTGCACTTCAATAACATGGTCATGAATGAGATTTATGATGAGGTGCATGTGTAGTTCAATGTGTTTTTTGTGCTTATGTTGGATGGGATCTTTGCATAGTTGAATGGCAGTTTGATTGTCACACCAAAGTGTAGTTGGATGTTGTTGCTGAGAACTAAACTTTGACACAATCTGAGGAAGCCACAGGGCTTCCTTACTAGCTTGAATGGTGCCATGACACTCTTTTTCTACTAACGAAAGATAAATGACACTTTATTTCTTGCAAGTCCATGCAATAGGTCTAGAACCAATAGTGAATACATAACTTGCAGTAGACCTCTGATCGTTAGGGTCAACAACCCAATTGGAATCAGTGAAACCAACCAATAGAGGAGATTCTTTTACACTGTAATGAATCCCAAACTAAATTGTACCTCAAACATAATGAAGTATTCTTTTAGCTTATTTCTAATGACTTTCATGTGGGTTTTTCATAAACCGAGAAACAAGGCCAACCATAAAGGAAAGGTTAGGATGTGTATGGGTCAGATATAATTTTTTCCAACAAGCTGGCAATATAAGGTAGCATCAACTTCATGGGAAGTACAAGTGACTGAAAGTTTGGATTTATACTGAAAGGGAGAAGGGTTTGCCTTACAGTCTTCCAGGTGAAAGTGGCATAGGAGATCACAGACATACTTGGACAGGGAAAGGGAAATACCTTATTTGGATTGCAAGACTTGTAGACTAAGACAATTGTTGGGTTGTGTTATATTCTTTCCATGACTAACCTACGTAGTGAATCGGGGGGTTAGAGGGGGGGCAGAACCCCCCCTTTGTTGCGTCGATTGCGTAGTGAGGGGGTCATAGGGGGGCGGCAGCCCCCCTGTCCGGTGGGTTTGAGTGGGGCTGGTAGCCCCCCTCTACGGGGTCCCGGGCAGCGCCCCAGGAAACATTTTTTTGGACCCTATATTAGGTTGGGCGAACCTACCTATGGTTTTTTGGTCCATGGTTTTGGACGTGATGGTTTTCAGCCCATAGTATTGGATGCTTCGGCATGTATAAATATTTATGTAACATTGAAAGGAACATAATGAAAAATCAAGCTGGTAGTCCCGGTTTTGGGATCCAGGGGAAACTCTCTGTGCATATGTGTTTTATGTGTTATGATCTCACATTGTTTATTTTCTTTGTTTTAGAATTCGTATCCAGGTAATTTATGTACATGGTTAAAACCTACATTTGGTATCAGAGTTGTTTTGGCTTCAAGGGGACACCTTTGTTGCTGAGGGGTTTCGCTCGGGCCTGTGGTAGACGCTGTTCAGTTGGAGATCTGCGAGATCGATTCTGGTGGTGAAAGAAGATGGTGAGCAGCGGAAAGATAGAGATTGAGAAGTTCAATGGTCAAAGTTTTGAGTTGTGGAAACTCAAGATGGAGGATCTGTTGGTCGATAAATATTAGTGGATCGCAGTAGATCCAGGTACTAAACCAACGGGAGTGACCGATGAAGAATGGAAGAAGTTGGATCGGAAGTCAAAGAGCACAATACGATTGTGTGTCTCAGATTCAGTATTGTTGAATTTATCAGGGGAAGCTACAATGAAGGCTTTGTGGGACAGGTTAGGGACTTTGTACCAATCTAAGTCTCTAGTGAATAAACTATTCCTGCAGAAAAAGATGCATAACCTGAGGATGAAAGATGGAGACTCAGTGACAGAGCATCTGAATGCATTTAATACTATGGTAAGTCAGTTATCATCTGTTGATATTAAAATTTCAGATGAAGATAAGTGCATCAGTT
>APFE030769088.1:78065-133853 GCA_000404065.3 Pinus taeda | reverse complement strand
AATAAATTTTCTTCAAGTTTTCTTCCCAATTTTTCCCCAGTCATTGCTGACCAATACCTCTTTATTTCTGTTAAGCTTGAGGAGGATAACATATGCTTGTTCTATAATTTTCCCTTCGGGCAAACCCATCGCTATGTTTTAACGAGCCTAGCGATAGTGAAACTCGTTCTTGTCTGCATGGACAAGTTTGTCTCTATTAGTTTTAACGAGTTTAACGACAAAGATAACTCAATCCTTTTTCAATTTTAGAGAGTTTGAAAAGGGACAAAAAGGAAACTCCAGTAATCCTTTTTCGTCATATAATCTGTTAAGTCTGAAAAAGTATAAAATAATATGAAAGGGATGAATTTTCGATAGTTTTAACGAGCCGAACAAGACAAGCGCTCGATATTTTTGTGTAATGATCCCTCAAGTCCAAAAAGATTAAAATCTAGAGGAGGGATAGCACTTTCGATAGCTTTAACGAGCTGGAGAGGCCAATTGCTCGGCAATCCTTTCATATTTTACGAGTCAGATGAAAAGAGCTTAAAGGAGACTCGTTTTTTGAGGAACGAGTGATATCTTCGGGTAGCAGCTAGTTCCAGGTAAAGTTTGGAATTTTCCAATCATGGCAGTGTTAAGAGGATGGCTAACAAAATTAGTCGTCGTAGCTATTCCTCAAAAGGGTAAACAATCAAATGGAGGAGTATGATCAGCTAAAACAGAGTGGAGGTGATGGTAAGAACACGACCAAGGCTCAAAAGCTGATGATAATGCATTCACAATGGTTATTTACCGGAGATTGGTTCATTTTTTAATGAGCTTAAACACTGGCGGAACATATTCTCATTGCTTAGGTTTAATTTTTAATGATCTTGAGCTTTGTGTAAAACTGCTCATGCCAGTCGTATAATAAGGATGTCTCATCGATAGGTTCAATTTTTAGGGAGCTTGCACCATTCGAAACTTTGCTCCGAGTCCTTTCTTTATGTAAGATAGGAACGACCAATCCTACGAGTTTAAAGGGTTAAGAACCTACAAACTAAGAAAATAAATGGTCGCTTTTCATTTTCATGTGAAAAGGTTTGCATGTCCCCGAGCATAGTGAAGTAGAGTTTCCGGGTTACCCTTCAATTTGCAGACAAAACATTTGTTCTATCAAGAAAGACATACCTTCTAACGGAGGTATCTTATTCCAGTCTAATCCCATTTTGCTAAACGGATGGGTGTGTCAAATTAGTCATATATCCTCCGCAGAAACCTACTCTATACTCGAATTTTTTCTGCCGAAGCAGACCAGGGTGCATGCCCCTTGGGTTTCAGTCACAATCACCGAATTACTCACGCTCATCAGGTGGACGGACTGGAGATTGATGAGACATTCCTTGCGTGAAAAGACCAGTTATGGATGGAATTTGACTATTAGCCATGTGTGAGCCGGGGAATGAAAGCTGGTCTACGACCTGGACCACTCTGCCTTCATACGGAAAACACATTACTCAAAAGAGTGAGGAGACAATGGCTCCCATGCTATAAATGTAGTCACGGCCAAGGAATAGATTGTAATCTAAAGGTCCTTGGACTACCATTACGTTCAGATAAACAGTTTTCCCTCTCAAAGTTATAGGCAAATTTGGAAGGATCCCTAACGGTCGACTGGTTCCTTTGTCGAACCCTATCAGATTTCACATCTCAGGCAAAAGCAATGGCAAACCAATCGCTTTCCAAGCAGTTGAGGAAAGGATACTCACAGAAGCCCCTTCATCTATGATAGTACCGACCATGACCATTCTGTAAGATTGTACAATGATTCGGAATGGTACATTAGACGGTAGACGGGGTCTTCCTAGTAGATTCCAGTCGAAGGAAACGACTAGGTTGCTCGAAGGTGGGACCAAATAAATGGCCGGATATGACTCTAACGAACTTCCTTCCTACGATAAAGGAACAGGTAGATTGCCCCCATGTTCATCGAAGTCTGTGTTTACGAAGAGAATTTGAACAGTGTCGTTCTCATTCTCTTCGGTGACTGTATCATCTGAAGATGGACCTTCCGAAGACAAGACTGGGTCGACTGCCATCTTGACCCGATGACTTTGGTCCGGTGTGGACTCAGAGGGTTTATCTTCAATGATAGATGCTTCGACCAACCACAAAGTTGTGTCAGTCGGATTTTCAACTAGCGATGGACTCGGCAAGAGTTTCTTGTATCCAGGAGGAAGCCGTAGCGGTGAAGCAGGACGGTTATCCAAGACTCTTTTAGCTTCATCTAGGAAGGGACAATGGTGGACGGCATGATCACCTTCACACAGTCTACAAGGAAATTTATATTTTCCTTTCTACCCAGAGACTTCGTTTTCACTAGTTGACGGTGTACTCTCAACATGATCGTCAGAAGTTGACGACACCGGATTGTGCAAATGAGGAGACCATTCCCTTAAGATCTGAGGGATGCAAGGACAATCTCGAGGATAGTGGTCTCCTTTGCAAATGACACAAGGAGATTTAGGTTTGGACAGTGCAGTGTGTGGATTTTTTCTAGATGATGCATGGTTGCCCCTCTTTTCCTTTGGCTCCTTCTTCTTCTTCTCCTTCTCCTTCCCTTTCTTCTTCTTCTCAGTTACTTGGTTTTTAGCTTTACCAGCTTCACCAAGCAAAGAGGAAGGAGGGGAGGGAGAAGAAAATGAAGGAAAATGTCGGGGGGTAACTCTAGTATCATATAGTTGCTGATTTGATTGCTCAGGAATCACGGTGCTTTGAATGACAGAGGTCGAGAACAGCCATACTGGCAAGCCAATTGTCAGTCATGGAAGGGACAATGTGGCCATATGAGGTGCACCATCATCTCCCCAAGAGGAGAAAGGACTAGGATTTCCCTCAAGGGGAAATCTTTGGTTGGTGGACTCCATTTTCTCAACCTAAGACCAATGAGAGAACAGTGACATTATTCTGATTAAAATAAATTTTATGATGCTTTGACACAACTTGCTTTTTCAATTTTTAAGAGTCGAGAAAAAGCTAAAGATGACTCTAGTCGCCTTTGATTTTTAATGAGAATGAAGTGACAAGTGCTCAGATGGACCTTTTCTTTCAAGGAGTCTGAAAAGGAATGAAAGAGACTACTCTGGAAATCTAGATAGAGAGATTACCAAACCAATTGCAAAACTGCAGAATACTTTTTACGGTACGGCAGTCAATCTTCCCGAATGTTGTGTTTAGTGCACTGCGATCGATAGGGCAACAAACACGGCTTCCTAAGGATAAAGGATATAGCCTATTGTGGTCTCCCAATATATACTCGACGGTACGTGGGAGAACAAGTCTGTACTGGCACTTGTCGTCTCAAAGAGGAGGAATCACCCAACCTACGATGAAAGCGATAGTTACCAGGCTTTACAACGCCAGAATACGTCTCTAGCCTAGACTTCTAAATGTTGTGCGTTAGATTCCAAAGCGTTTTTATGTTCATTGAATTCATTTTACAGTTGATATTTATTAAGAAGTTTGCCTTTAAGGTTCACCGCGTGATGTAGATATACAATTCCTAAAATGCAATCTAAGATGATAAATAGTCGTTTACTCTTCTTTTTGCAATGAAAATCATAGCTACTAAGGAAAGAGAAGTGAGATTCTTTCAACATAGAGCAGAGAGCACACACTAGATGCACTATCCTAAATCAAAATCAACAAGCAGTCTAAATGCAAATGCACATGCATGTATTTGTTTTCCGCTTTCTTAATGTGTGAATGACAAAAAGAATGCTGAGTACAAATCTGAATTATTTTTTCAAAGCGACAGTACTAACAATTTTCTCTTCAAAAGGCGAAAGGAAGACAAATGACGACACTTTAAGATTTTGAATTGAAAACTGCTTTCGACACTTGAAATAAAATTAATTCAAATCAAATACAAGAGTAACAGTGTAATTGACCATCCAGAAGAGTAGGATTCTTTTCTTTGACTGAAAACGACACTTGCGACACTTCCAAATCAAAAGACGACAGTTCAATTAAGCTACTTCTTTGTAAAGGAGAACTGTAAATGGTGAAAAATACATTAAAAAATTTACAATTCTTTGTACAATGGAGGCTGAATAATGCAAAGGAAGGGAGTTTCCACAGTGGTATACTGATCATAGATAGCAAAACTCTTGAATAAAGCTGAAGAGAGTGAAGAAGAAACCAAATTCTGGAGGCAGAAACAGTCTTATCTGATCATTGCACCTGTAACACAGGGCAACAGGGATGCATCTCACCTACTGCACACGGGAGGTGCAATGCATCCACATTGCCAAGAGGAGAAGGTGCGATGGTCTAGGGATGAGACTTCAACTTGGTTTTTGGTCACAGTTTGCAGCTTAGTTCAGGGATTTAGGCCGAGCTAATGATAGTTAGTAAATGCAAATCATTGGGGTTGATCTAATGAGGTTACTTGAACCAGCACTAGGGCAATTAGGATGTTTGCAAATCAATTGTTTAGTTTATAAACAAAACACAGAGATGGACTGAAGCAACATTGATCTACTTTGCACTTGCATAGCAAATGCGTTCGAAGGCTAGTTGGCTTAACTTCAGGCTCCATCTGTAGTTTATAAAGCAAACAAATATAGACAAGCAAACAAGTTATTCGCTCCCCAGTGGAGTCGCCATTTTGTTATCGGGAAATCTAGTGTCCATTCAGATCTACTAGTCCCACTAAGATGAGTAGCTATCTTAGAAACAAACAAACTAAAGCTACTTTCGTTTTCCTTTATGAGAAGTAGATGGGAGAGAAGCAGAGAGTACAAACTTCAATCTTCGCTTGGCTCCTTGTTTTTTTCTTCTCCCCTTTGACAGATCTTTGCCGCTCCTTCCTTGCTTACCCTGTTTCAAAGAGCACTTGTAAAGTCAAAGCAGCATAATACCTTCAAAGTACAGAGATCTACAATCATAAACAATATAGGACCATATATATATTGACCACACAAATGCATATATCATCAAAATACAGAATGTGGAGGAAAACTTAAATTAACTTTTATTTGATAGAAGAGTATGAAGAGAGGATTACAAACCCATTGATCTGACCCAGCGTCATCTCCCAGCATGAAAGCCCTTCTTCACCTCATGGAAAATCTTAGATCACCCAACACTTCTGATATTCCACCAGAAACCAATTAGCGCTTCCTTACAAATACAAGATTCAGCCCTCGGATCTCTGGGATGAGGGATCCATATTAGATGTTTGCAGGGGGGTGAGCATCTTCTAGGATTTTGATTAGTGTCCTCTCTCTGATAGTTCTTGTTCCACTTGGAATTCATGATCTCTTACTCATTCCCTGGGCGAATTCAGAGAGGCAAGTGTCACAGGAGAAGTTTCTGGAAGATTCCATGATCATTCACCTTGCAAACTGTCTCTGCCATTTGTCTACTCTCGCCCATCACACCCACAGAAGGGATTTTCAGTATGCATTACACTTTTTTGATTGTGGCAGGTGAGTGCATCTCCTCCCTTAGCATGAGTAGTCTGTATGTCTAGTTTTGACCATTCTGAGTAGTTTTCCATGGAGAACTTCTGGGGTGATGTAATCAGCTGACCTTGTTCCTTTAGGGTATGAAACAACACTTTTAGGGACTCAGAAGCCCTTGGTTTATGGACATATATGATTGGGGTTGCAGTGCCCAAATATGTTTATAACAAAGGACCAAGGATCTAACAAGGGTTCCCTAATGTAGTGATGGCCTTACTTATGAGCCCACAATGTTTTCCATGTTTCGTGTCCTTCTTGGATCCATTTCCACCAAATCTTAGCACAAAGTGCCTTCGATAAAGTCTCTGGATATTTAAAACCTAGACCTCCATGAATTTTGGGCTTGCATAGCTTGTGCGAGGCAACCAGTGACCATTTCCTGCCTATCTGAATTCCTAACCACAAGAACTTTCGAAATGTGGAACTAAATATTTTTAGATATTATTGGGGGATGAAGTTGCCAAGAGTTAATAGATAGGGAGAGCTTGTATAACAGATTTTAGTAAGGTGAGTCTGCCCGCTAAGTTCAGAATCTTGAAGTTCCAGCTAGAGATCTTACAATCCAGACGAGCTAGAAGGTCTTTCTAACAGGATGTTTACAATGAGTAGGGAACCATAGGGATCCCCAAATAATTACTAGGAAGGGTGCCAATTTGGAAGCCCAAGACCTAGCTAAGTGAGACTAGACTCCCCTCTGGGTGTTGAAGAAGAAAATATCATATTTGTCTCCATTGATAACCATTCCAGAGGCTTGTTGAAAAGTTTCCATGATGGATCTGATATGGCGAGCTTCACGTAGAGTTGGCTTACCAAAGAATATATTATAATCCATAAATTGATGATGGGAAACTGAAGGAGCTTTCTGAGAGACTTTCAACCCTTAGATGAGGCCACAAAGGGAGGTTGATTTCATTAGTGTACCCAAACCTTCTACTGCAATTATACACAAAACGGGGGAGAGAGGATCCCCTTGCCTTAGATCCCTTGAGCCTCTGAAATTCCAAGTGGGAGAACCATTGATAATTATGGATTAAAGAGGGGTTTTGATTATGGATTTTACCCAGGAAATCCAAGAGTGAGAGAAACCAAAAGCATCAAGCACAAAAAGGAGATAATTTTGGATTATGCAATCAAAATATTTTGACATGTCTAGTTTGATGAGCATACTTGGAGATTTAGAGGCTTTTAGAGAGTGTACCATTTCATGAGTTGTGATGATGCCATCCATTATTTTCCTACCTTCCACGAATCTTTTTTGCTCTAGGATGATGATGTGTTTCATTAGAGGTTTAAGTCATCATACCATGATGCCTGATATGATCTTCTATATTACGTTACATAGAGCTATGGGTCTAAAGCCATTTGGATCCACGGTCGCTCCTTTTTTTGGGATAAGCGTCAAAAAATGTGGCGTTTAGACCTAACCATATTCTATGAGATTGATGAGCTTCTTCTATAAGCGCATGGATCTCTATGCCCAGAAAGGGAGAACATGATTTGAAGTCAAAATTATATCCATCTAGTCTCGGGGCCTTGCTGGAGGGGAATCACGAATCACTTCTTCAACCTCCAAATTGATATTTCTCACATTAAGGCCTCATTTTGTTCTTTGGTTACCACTTGGGGGATACATTGTCAAATATTGGCGATGGATTCCCTTTTGTCTTCCTGCGGCTCCTCGAGAATGGCATGAAAAGGGTTGATCAGCTCTTCTTTAATGTCTTCATGTTGGACTAGCCTCTGACCATTTTTACCATTGAGGGAAAATATTATGTTTGCATGTTTGTGTTTGAGAATTTTGCGATGGAAGAAATTTGTGTTCCTTTCCCCTTCTTTGAGCCATTGGACTCTTGATTTATGCTTCTAGAGAATTTCTTCCTGCTTCCTTCTTTGTTCCAGGGCCTATAGAACCCACCCCTCCTGGGCCTCTAGCTCCTCTGTCTGACCATCTAGAATGATTTTTTGCTGAATTTCTTTTATTTCGCCCTCTAGTGCCCGTTTATCCTTATGTATGTTGCCAAAATCAGATATGTTTCAATCTTTAATTCGCTTCTTTAGCTCTTTTAACTTGAGCTAGAATGTTTCCATAAGGTTGTGCATAGAGATAGAGATCTCCCTCCAACATCCTTTAAGTGTTTGGATGAAGTCATGTCTTTCAAGCCAAAATGATTCAAAATGGAAGGGGTGATTCCTTGGAGCCATTCTTAAATCAATTTCTAGTCAAATGGGCCAGTGATCGGAACCAAGGTAAGGGAGGATATAGGCTTGAATTTACAAATCTTGTTGGAGAATATTATCGTACAGAAGGAAATTATCAAGCTTTGAGGCAATTTGTTCCTTACCTCCCTGACGGTTGTTCCAAGTCAATATATCGTTGTTGAACTCGATATCCGTCGTGTCTAGATCCTGAATTGTTTCTTAGAAGGCTCTGGAGATGGGGTCAATTCTTCTGACTCCTCCTTTCTTTTCGCTCAAATCCTTGATCATGTTAAAATCCCCAAAAAGTAACTAATTGTCGATATCCAAAATTCCTTTCACTTTTAGCAAACTAGAAAGGAAGTTGGCCTTCTCTTCAGGGGTTGTTGGGCCATAGACCCCCATTATCCAAACTTGAGTTGTGGATCCAATGCATTCAAATTGGCTAGAAAGGCTATGAGGGAAGGCAATCCAGGACCTGGATTGTATAGATTTGTTGTCCCATAGAAATCATATCCCTCCATCTGTTCCCTTTGCATCAAGCGCCATCCAGTCTGCCCCTGGCCAGTAGCGACACCCAAGTTTCTCGAGCTTCTCTTGCAACATTTTCATTTCCTGAAGAAATATGATATCCAACTTATCTTTATGTATCTGGTCTTCCAGATGCCTCAATTTACCTTTTGAGTTGAGGCCCCAGAATGTTCCATGAGATAACTTTCATTGATAATGAGGAAGAGATCTTTGGTAGTACTCCTAGTGAGGACTTTTTTTGCCCTGAGTTAACTAGGATCACTCCAAATTCCTTGATAACCTCCCTTGTGGGTTTTCTGCCGCTCTCCTTTTTCCATGCCCGAACTAGAATCTACCCACTGAGTGGAGGTGTCCACCTCGTGAATGAACAGAGCAGAGTGTGGGGAAGGGTCTGGGGGAGCCTGTCGTTGCTCCCATTCTTTGAAGATTTAGTGGAATTGATCGAGATGCTCTTGAGGAATGTTCGCAGAGCCATCCTTGGCCCAGTTCCTCAAGAAGGCCACCATGATCTGATCATCTGAGTTGAGTTGATCCATCTTAATGTTTGTTTCCAGGGCTTGTTGGACTTGATCGATAATAATTTTGATCTCTTTACTATTAGTCTGAGCCTCTGAGGATTTCCAATTACTTGTTTGTTTATTCTTAGGGTTTTCAGGGTCGACTTTAACTTCCATAACCTGTTGCTATTGAGTAACTTTGGATGGGGGTGTTGAGTCTTCTTTTTCCACAGGGGCTTCTAGAAAGGCAAAGAAATTCTCAGATTTCCAGTGCAAGGCCATCTACAGAGGAGGCGAAGATCGGGGGGCACGAGTGGGAGGAGCTCTATTGTAAGATGAACACCGACCTGTGACTTCTTGGAAGCCATCGTAAGGGGTGGGGATGTGGGAGCCAGATTTTCCTTGGGCCGTTGAGGACAATCCCAAAAAGATGACCATATTCATGGCAAATGTGAAATTTTAATGGGGCATGCTCATAGTTCAAGGGATGAGACCATAAATTATCTTGATATTCATTTTCCATTGATTCTGGCAGTGGTTGGGAGATGTTCATGTATACATAGATCCATGTGTAGGAAGCGAATTAATGACATCTGGTAATTTCTGAGATTTGCACAAAATTGCTCATGGAATTACCAATTTATTTTAGAATGTCATCTTCCTAGAATTCTTCTGGCAGGGAATAAAGCCTAACTCGTATTGGAGCCACCAAGAATTGTTCCTTTTCCGGATTATAAAAAGGCTCCCAATGCCTCATAAAAGCTCAACATTGTTCATGAAATAGGGGCCATTTTCTAGGGCTCTTCTCCTATCCTCCAGATCTTTGACAATCATGGTGAAGAAGCCTTTTTCTCTTAGACGAAACTCAAGCGGGGCTTTTGGTTGCCATTTTAGCTAGATCTAATGGAGAATGTTCATTTCCCTGGGCTAAATGCCCATAAATTTCCAAATGATTGCATGATCTTGATTGAACTGTCGGTATTGTGCCAAGCGATTGTTGGGAATAAACACCTGAGAGGTTTTTACTGCCTTCGAAAGGCAGTCGTCATTCAGTTTGGATTGTCATTGTGCCCTCAGAGTGGTAAGGTGGCTTGCTTGTTCTTCTGTTGCCATGCAGAACCGGAAGGGCCAGGAGTGGATCACTGATTGCTGAGAAGCATGGATTTGGAGGGGAGGGCTCCCCCTCTCCCTAGGGAGCTGACATGGATCCAATCTGTCAATTAGAGAAAGAAATGCAGGGATGAGAGGGAGACATGTGCAAAAGGAATATTAGCTGGCCATGATTCAAAAATTTGCAGAACCCTAACACTCCTTCTTTTTATCATTTAATTTCATAATTTTATTTTAAATTTAAATCCAATCATCCCTTGAAGTACCTTTTTATTTTAATTTCCAAATTCTACTCCACCAAATACATACCGAAGAGACACAGTTAATAAAATAAAAAATGATAGTGAAAATAAAAGTGATGTAGGTGAACCAAAATTTTAAAATGAATTTAAACATATATCTTGACAAATGAGATAATAAATAATAATTTATATTTATTTATTGCGCTGAGAGGCACTCTCTAGCCCAATATGGAAGAGATGTTGTAATATAATGTTATGTTATGTAAACATTTTGACCTAGTCAAATTACATAACAATACAAATAAAATTAAATACAATTAAAAAATTAAATTAAAAATTATAATTATTAATTCAAACATTTTGGTTGGGTCAAATTATATAAAAGTAAAATAAAATCATAATTGTCAATTATTAATAATTAAATCAGCCTAGATCATCTTAATTTTCGATCTACCAAGTATCGAGAAAGATCAAATCTCTTGAGGTGCAAACCTCTTTTAGAGTGAAAGGATATTTGATCCCTCTCGACGCTTGGTAGATAAAATAAGTTTAAACATATATCTTCAAAAATGAGATAATAAATCATATTTTCTATTTATTTCTTTATTATTATTTTGTGTAGGGGTTGATTCCTACCTATGCCATTATAACTTTTAGGTACCTACATAAGCCTCTTCCATAAACACAAGTTTATTAGGAAGATTTGAACCTTGAATCTCATAGTTTACACCATACTTCTCCATAGGGATTTTATAAAAATATTTGAAAGTGCCTTCATGTACATATTAATATCATATAGTTATTGAAATTATCAATACTAAGCAAATATTTACATATTTTCAAAAATATCTATTAAAATATTTTTATATGTTGAAGTGAACTTTTCAAATTTTAAATCACATCCATTTTGAAAAAAAATCATTAATCTTTCCATATTTCCCTCCTTTTCAATATTAATTCATGGACACAACTTCTTTCTCACCCCATTATTTTTTAATCCCTTTTAGCATTTTTCTTATGTTTTTCATATTTTTTTATACTCTATTTTATTTAAAAGCAACTTTATTTATTTCCCTCTTCTTGATTTTAATTTCATATTTTTATTTTTATTTAAATATAATCATCCCTTCTCCCTCGAATGGGGTGACATGTGTTATCCATGAGGGGGGTGGGGTGCCACCACCCCACCTCTAATAATGCAAGAGGTTGTCACACCACATTCCCCACCATTGTTAATGCACTCTTGTGCAATCCCCCTTTCACCTTTTGGGAACAGATGACAGTTGGAGCGACATGATGGATGGTAAGCTCGAGATCTCTTCACATTTAGTTTTGATGAAGCTAATTAATTTTGAATTCATGGAAGACAACATTGAGGTCGTCATCCTGGTCAGTTGGCGAAAGAAGTATGTGCATTCAAGCACTTTGGTTACTTGGTTTGTTGTTCTTGTCGTAAATCGTTTTGGGAGGCAACAAGGTAAGTCTCAAATCCTAGTTGGCCTTCTATTAGGGGAGGATAGGAAGAGTTCTTAGTATGCAAGCAACTGTGTGGTTTGGGTATGAAGACACAATGGAAGAAATCCAGTTCTCAGCCTAACCCGCTCATTGTTAGCACCTTTTCCCTCGATGGCCCTTGCAGGTGGCTTTTCTGATGTCATAAATCATTGGCCCTCCTTGCTAGCAGAGTGCTTTCTCCAAACTTTATTTCTCTAGATGCAAGGCATCTTCTCCAACAAGGTACAAGGAAATTCAGCAGAACACAACTAGCACAAGGAATACATTGGTGGATGAGAACTTTTGTATTGCCTATGGGTTTTTTTCTTGTTTACAAAATTTGTGGTTGCTTTGTTTTAAAGCTTTTGTTTTCTTCACTATCCCTCTTGGCTTAGGATTACTTTAGTTGTTCTCTCTATGTGATATCTCTTTACCACTATCGTGGGTGCTGAAGGTAATCCCTATTGTTCCTTTTTTTTGTCTTGAAGTTTGGTTTATGTGTTGGATAATCACCTTTAGGTCATATGTTTTTAATTCAATTGGGAATATTTTAGTGGGGAGTTGTCTTATGTTTAGATTCAGTCTGGTCCTCCTCCTCATTCTTGGTGTGATTGCTTTATTGCCTTTTTATCATATTCTTCTATAGCTCTATTTCCCTCAAATGGTAGAGGCAAAATTGTAATTCAGAAAAGAAATAAATGTCTCAGACTAACCAGGCATCAGGTGAGTACTTCATTGCACTGCTTTTCTTGCCAGCCAATCTCAATATTTTATATAGGTATATTCATAGGGGTTCCTCACTATGATCCTTAACAAATTACCTTTGTTTCTTCAATGGCACCATATACATTTTCCTCAGCTGGTCGATACATGTTGCTCTTAAATCCTTCATTATAACTAGGTAGAAAGGCATAGCTCACAGAGGGGAAACTTCTTATCAAGAGCGGGTATATAGAGGCAAAACCCTCATGCAATATAGAATCTAGGCATCCTGGTCTCACTTCCGAGAGCTCACTCCGCCACGTGTACAAGTAGAGATTTTCAACATGGAAGAGGAAAACTCTTCTCATAGGTCTTCTCTATCTGACAACGATGTCCTTGTGAAATAGGTCAATTGGATTCCAGACATAACAAACCCACACATAAGATATAACAATACATGCATGCTATTGATTTATACTGGAAAATGAAATTCCTCATGGGTATAATCATTATTGTTCGTCAAGAAGCTCAGATAGATATCCTCCACTCTCTTGAGCATATCCATAGTCATATTCACTAGTTGGACAGGAGAATGGAGAAATTAGAGTGTCACCTCGGCCTACCCCCTGTAGTAAACCAACCCTAAGTTAATATAGTAGCACCTATCTTAGTGGCGGGATCTGATTTGGAACCTGCAACCTAATTGTTATGTTTCTCATAATTAGGGTCTTTGTTGTACTTAGCCAGCTTGGCCCATATGTCACCTTTTGTTGTTCTAGTTTTTTTGTTAATTCTTTTCACTTGGCTCCCCCTACTCTATGAAGAGTCAAATTTTGGCTTGGTCTAATCTACCTAATGAAAGACTGGACAATGTTTTGTAATTTGTTATGTAATTCCCAACTCTTTTGATTAATGAAAATATTTGCCCCACAAAAAAAATCTAATTATCACATATATATATATATATATATATATAAGCATAGTCTAACTTATAGATGAAATATCCCTTTTTAGGGCATTTTTTCTAGTTAATGTTAACCAAAATCTGACAGAAACTTTCAAAAACTTAAGTTTAAGTTGTTTGATCTCTAGAATTCGAGTGCCCCAAGGGGTTTTAAAGATGTTGAATCTATTTATGCATTCAAAAATGTATTTTAAACAACAACAAAATCACAACCTTGCTTGAAATTGTATCACGAGATTAATTGAAAATTGTATTTTCAAAAATTTAATTTTCAAAATAGAGCGATATATTAATTGAAAATAGTATTTGTATTATATAATTTTGTGAATGGTTCACAACAAATATATCAGTGATTATAGAGCTAATTCATCATAATTTTATAATTGTTTTCTCCTTTCTAATAAAAATACATGATTTTTTTGAGGAGAATATATTTGAATAACAAACAAAGGGCTTTTGTAGGTGAATACCTTACAAATTTTTCCCAAAAAAACACACAAATTACAACACATAACACTACTAGGAAAAAAATTTAATAGACTTCATCTGCCATTAGGGAATTATAGCATGCCTGATTTGAGCATTAATCTTTTATTCATCTATCTTTAATCTACACCCTCGTTAACATACTTGTCCGCTTCTCTGTTGAATTCTCTTAGGACATGAGAATATGCTTTAGATGAGATATATTTTGCATTTTTCCTAACTATTTTCATGATTTTTTTCATAGATTTCCCTTTCAAAGGGAATCTTTGACCAAATGATGCAAGATTAGGAGAGAATCACCCATAACCGTAAGTGTGTCCACTTGATGTTCTTTGGCTAACAAAAGCCCCTGATAGAGACCATATGCCTATGTTTGATTATTTGTCCTATGACCAAGACCCCATGTATACCGGAACATTTTTTTGCTTCTCAAAACCATAAAATACCCTTCTACCACTTCTTAAATTACTTTTTTTTCACAAGTGGGAAAACCTATCATAACTCGGTTGTCAAACCAGCAGTGAGAAGAATCATATATAGTCGTTATCCGCGAATGCACGCTGAATCATCACTGTTATTCAAGTAAAATCACGTCACCTGTAATAACTCGTTGGTGGTTCGTAAGGGGGTAAGCTTTGACTCCTGCCATATGCCTCTGGGTCTTGGGTTGTTGCCCTATTTGCTTACATCTTAGAAAGACAAACTCTTAACCAAACAAAAATAGTTCTAAAGCATACTCCAAGCTCAACTTCTTAAATTACTTATACTTTATCATAAATTTAAAATAATATTTTCTAATTTATTTGATATTCCATTTTTATTTATTGATCTCAAATTTTATTTTAGGTATTTTAAATCTTTATCATTCGCATAACACCGTTTTGAATTTTGTCACATCTTAAGTTGAAATGGAGAACAGAAGAACGTGTGAGTGTATCTGTCATAAGAAATTTAGGACTCAAAAGTTCTCAAGGACTTGAAGAATTAAGTGGCCAATGTTTGGGTGGACCACACCATTTTGAGTTTTGTGGCATCTCAAGTTGAAATGGAGAACTAAAGCACACGTGAATGTATCAATTAAAGTTCTCAAGCATCTGAAGACTTGAGTCGCCCACTTCAATGTTTGGGTGGACCAATGTTGGTTGCTCTCCCACGTTACAATATTTTCCCTTCCATTTTTACTTTCCCACTCCTTTTAATGTTTGACTTGTTCTTCTTCTTAAACCTATACACTTTATTATATTTAAATGATGAACATTTAAAAACTTCATGATTAATTCCTTACTATTCTAAATTCCTCACACCTCAAGTTGAAATGGGAAGCTAAATAAAGAGAGGAATTTATGTATGATAATAATCTGGATTTATAAAAGACATGAAAAGTTAAGCTCTCCCTATTGATACCTCTCCCTATTCCATTCTTTGACTTTTCCACTCATTTTATATAATATATTATTTTTACCTCTCTTATAAGTAAAAACGATAGGTTTTCTCACATTGGAAAAAGTAAAAATGAATTATTTTGAACACTTTAAAATGGTAATACACATTTTATTATTAAATAATAAATTAATACAAATAATGAAATGAAAAATGACAAAATAAAAATAAAAATAAACATTTTATTAAGAACAATTTGCTCACAATGGAATGTTATTACCATGATTACAGGAAGTTGAGTAAGTTTGAGCATTTCTTGGGATAGTGTAATTCTCCCCAAAGTGGTTTCCATTTTCAACCTTTCCCATGAGATTTGAACTTGAGCCTTGATGAGGATTAAACCCCACCCAAACCAACTGGTTTACACCTCCTAGATGAAGTTAGAAAATATATAATGTATAGTTAAACTTGAGATACACAACTAAAAAATGTTATTTGTTAAAAGATAATTAAACCAACCTAGATCCATCTTAAATCCATATCTACTAAGCATCGAGAGGGATCAAGTTTGGAGTTAAGATGGATCTAAGTTTATACTCTTGCATTCCATAATGGATTTCCTCAAGCCTTTAAATGGGATTCATCATAACAAATACTATGGGCAATACAATACTATGGGCTTTTAAACCACAATAATTGTATAGTTTAATTAAACTTTATAGTTTTACTCTTAAAATTAAATTTATTATTATTTATATATTTTTATTTTTTGCCAACGTGGCATAGAGCAAACAGTGACAAGATGTTTTGTTAAGGCACTTCGTGGTGAAAAGGTCATTGGCTTTAAACTTTGTGGGCAAAAATCTAACCATGATAAGGGCTAGTGTCGCTCAGGTCGAGTGTGATCCAAAGTTCTGGACTGAGAAGAGAAGGATTTGGCCTAATTTAAGCCACAATCACTAGAAGGTAGACCTCAATAGTGCGGCTTTAGGGTATCAACCGCCAGGAAGCGCATATAAACAGAGTGGCTATAGCCATGGAATCCAAATATCGTCCTTGCGACCATGCCTATAGGTGATGAAAATAAAAACCCACCATCGAAACCAAGGTTTCACCCATGGAATTTATGCGTGGGGTTGTATTGACATGGTCAATATTACCAACAGTTAAAACCATTTTTTCCCTTGTGGTATTGATGAGATAAAAAGGCTATAAAAGGAGCGAGTAAGAGCATCCAAAGTGAATTCGATGAGTTCTCTCTTGTGATTTGTCTTGAACAGGAGTGCAAGAGAGTGCATGGAGGAGACTAAGATCTCAGAGATCTGAATGTATGGAGTTGATGTAGGAAGGGAATGATGATATATCTGATTATTAATTGTTTTTCTTGGTGATTGTAGAGATCAATATATTGCTTAATGGCAGAACATTGTATCAGTGTATGGAGCTTAAATGACAGAGTTTTTGTTGGTGTCTTTCTTACAAGAGTTAATTGTTTCCTTTTGAAATAGAATGCACATATGTCTCTGGATCCTTTTATATCATGTGTTTATATTTTCCCTATTTGTATTGACTGTAGAGATCAATGTTATTTAGAGATCAGTGAGATGTTTTGACAATATGTGTTTGTGTATAGAGATCACTATGTGTTGCAGGATTTAAAGACCATTTTGTAGTGAAGGGTTTTGCAGAGACAAAGAAGTATTTTACTTGTTTGTTGTTCTATAAGTCTTGATACAAAACAGTGAAGTTAATGGTTGACTTGTTTGCAGAGATCATCATTTTACAGGCATAAATGACAGAGAAACGTGTGCTCATATGAAGTGCTCCTAGTTCCTACTTGCTATGTATGTAGATCTTGGCATTGGGAGAGGCTTTTGTCACTTGTGTTATGATTGTCATAGGTGTTTTTAGTGATCCTCTGAACCTTGACAGTGAGATTGTCTTGATTGGTTGTATGTCTTGTTGACTAGTAAGCCATTTGCATCTTGAATGATGAATTGAGATCAGAATTTGCAGGGATCGGTGTGACAAAGATAGAATAACAGAGGTTCATGTGTTGATTTCTCACTAATGTTTTGATTGCTCAAGGACATATCCTATAATGTTTCGGTTTGTCTTCTTCTTACCTTCTAGAGATTAGAGATTGAATGCTGGAGACTTCTTTAGTATTGTGACTCTTGCTTATATCATTCAGAAATTTCATTTTTGTTCACAGTGGACAAAGTTGTATGACACTTTATGCTCCTATGATGATTTGAAGAAATGTGTTTGGCAGAGATCAATGGTTGTGACAGAGATTAATGAGTCTAATGTTATTAACGATGATACTTTGAATGTGTTTCTTGTCTTCATATGCCACAGTGAGTGTGTCACCCTTTTGATGAGTAGTATGTTTACAATACCTTGTTGCAGAGATCCATGATCATGAATAGAACTTGTGTTGTGCCTATGTGACTGTTGTCTATAGTCTTAACAATTATATTTCATTAATTAGCAAGAGTTTGGCTTGGCATTGAGTAAGAGAGTTCCTTGTGATTATTTATTCATGAGCATTATATGGAAAACTTTTATATCGCTACTAGTTGGATGCTCATTTGATTAGAATCTTGCTGCTATTTGTTGTTGCATATGGTCATAGAGAACAACTACATAAGGGATCTTGTTGTGCCTTTAATGAGAGGTGTTTTTACTGCTTGATGGGTATGTTAATGATTGATGAACAAAGAGGTTAATGTGGTATTGTTGATAGTTGAATGGTCTATGTTGCAGTGATAGAAGTGTTATGATTTGTTAGGATATAAATATTTATGAACTTGATATATATTTTGTTGCTTGTTCTCATGGTGATGTGATCTAGTAGAAGGAATTTGATGAACTTATTTTTATTTTTATTATGCAAAGGCTTGTTTTGGAGAATTTGGTATCTATGGATAAATACTAATTCCCTAGATAAGTAGCCATATCTAGAACAATAGTTTAAAGCACTTTGGCCTCTTCCTATAAGCAATAGATAATAAAAATAAGATGAGGAGACCTACTTGTAGTTCCGCTTTCCTCTTGTCTCCTTTGTATCGATATTGTCGCTCCTTCCCGTACTTAACACGCTTGAGAAGTACCTATAAACATCAACATAAGACAAAGAACCGATCAAAGAAAAAAATCTATTGAATACAAGTAAATGGAATCAAATACATTCACACATATAAGCATCATATAACAAGGTAAGCATATGGGAAAAAGGTTCAAATACTTTATTGAATAGAAGAAGGAATTACAACCATCAAGTCTGATTCGAAGTCACTCCTCCAACTTTGATCCAATCCACATGACAAACTTGTAGCATAACAATACTTGTCTCAAAGTCAATTCTCATAGCAACATTATCTCCTTACAATTCAACATAGTCCAGCCCCTGATCACTTAGATGAGTGTTCAATTTATAGGAGGATGAAGGAGGTTATGTCATAAATGGGGGTATTTAATGGCCTTCCATACTTAGAATTAGTTCCATGGAGGAAGGGATGAGAGGATATGATGCATCGTAACTCATTCCTCATCCATTTTAGAGCTCATAGGAGTTGATAAGTGAGGGAAACTTCTAGATGAATCTGAGAGATAAGAATATTCCCCAAACCCCATGTGAATTTCGCTCAATCTTGCCCCGCGCAGGTGAAAGAGGGCCTAAGTGCTCTGTAGAGCACCCTGGCATGGATTCAACTGGTTTACAATGCACCCTTACATGGGCCTACCTGTGTTGGTCCATTTAGAGGTCATTTCAGGATGTCTTCAAGTGATGAAAATGTCTGGGAAGGAGGCATTCAAAAGGGTGACTTGTTTAGGGCATGTGAAAACTGAAATTAGGGTTTGATGAGCCCTAAAACACTGATCTGGATGATGGGAGTGACGTGCCCAAATGGATTTGGAATAAGGCTTGATAGTGATATTACATATTAACATGTGAACTAAATGGCTTAATGAGCCTAAGATGAATATTGGCCTGGCTTGGCATCTAAAAGGGTTTATTACAGGTTTCCTTGATATAATGAATGTGATGGATGATTGATGATGTCTTGTTGAGTGTGTTTATAGATGATATTTTTTTTTGAATTGAATGTGTGGCTAGTAATTTGACAATGTTGTTTAGTTAGGCTTTGATGAACATGACATTTATTTGACAGTGTTAGAGTTCGACTTCGAATTTGACATTGAATATTTGACTTGGTATTTTGCTTGATGTTATCGGTGTTGATAAGAAAGAGATTGAATTGGTATTTATGGTGTTGTTGAGAGGGTTTACATTGGTATATTGGTTTGATCAGTGACATGGTTGTGGAGGTGTAATTGGTATTTAGTTATTCAGTGATTGGTATATCGGTATTCAGTTATTCAACTTGATTGATGTTTGGTTTAAGCATATTATTGGGTATGGGTCTAGTTTGAAAATTTGATGAAATGTGGCCTACATGTTTTAATGGTTAATTGAGACAGGTGGATACAACATGAAAATTTTGAAACTTGACCCATAGAGGTCTTGAGGGTTGTAGCCTTCTGTGAGGGAATAGGAGCTTCCTTCCGGTGGTAGTTGGTAAACTTGTTGAGGGACTAAGAGCTTCCTTCCGGTGGCAGTTGGTAAACTTGTTGAGGGACTAGGAGCTTCCTTCCGGTGGAAGTTGGTAAACTTGTTGAGGGACTAGGAGCTTCCTTCTAGTAGGAGTCGGTAAACTTGTCAAGGAGTAGTAGCTTCCTTCCAGTCAAAGATGGAGAATTTGTGGAGGTTGTAGCCTCATGCAGGTAGGAGCTTGTGTATTGGTAATATTTTGCGCCAGTACAAGATGTAAAATATTTTTCTCATAGCAAGAAATAAGACAAAGATAACAACAATGGTGGTTTTCTCCCACATTAGGTTTCCAACTAAAAATTCAGTGTCCCTATGTGTTGATGTGTGATGTGTTGCATTCTATGGTTTACATGTTCTTATGTTTAATGTTGCTCATAATCTACTGAATATTTTCAAATAATTGGAATCAGAGCATGATTCTCCAATAGAGCTTAACCGCTTGAGAGTAAATGAGAGACAATGGGAAGGAAGTACAAGAAGAAGGAAACACAAAGGAAGAGGTCAAGTCAGGAAAGATGTGACGGTGATGTATCAAATGTTGTGGAAATATCAACAATCATAGGACAAGGACAAGTCACAGTGGGACAACCCAAGTTAGAAATTATGGATAATAAAGGTATTCTTGTACTTGATGATGCTAATTATCAAGATTTAAAAAAAAATATGAATCCTAGGATAATGTCCCTCAAATATGATGTTTGGCATTTAGTCTGTAATGGTTATAGTAAAACTCCATCATCAGGACAATAACTTCAGAAGAATAGTCAAGCATTAAATGAAATCTTTTGTAGCGTACCTAATTCAGTACTAGATAAAATATACTCTATGAAACTACAAAGGAGGTATGGGATAATCTACAGGCCATCCATGAAGGAAAAGGAAAGAAAGTTTGTTCATTAGGTAAACCGACAAGTTGAAACATTAAATGTGGTCTATCATAAGATGAGAGTGATCATGAAACAACATTTATTATATCAAATGGATTTACCAATTTAGAAGAAGAAATGTTAGAGGAGGTATTTAAACTTAGAAGAAAAGTTGGTTCTGCTTTGAAAAGGATTAACAGTCTTGAGAATAATTTGCAGGAATATGAAAACATGGACCATGATGAATCAAAGAATAATTCAGTAATAACTGAACAACTTAAAGAAAGGAAACAATATTGTGAAGGACTTGAAGTTGAAATCATCTCACTAAGATCATATCTCGAAAAGTAAAAAAACGAACTAAGGAGCTACTTCTAGTATTTGAAGAAGAAGAGAATGGGATTAAATAATGAATTATCGAATTAATAACAAAACTTGAAGAAGGCAGAAAATTTGAAGAAAGAATGAGCAAGTAGTATAAGGAAAGGGAAGACCAGTGTCAAAAATTGGAAGTTGAGGTAATTATTCTAAAAGGTAAATTAGCATAAAGGACAAGAATTTGAAATTTCATGATAGTACCAAGATATTGGACAATATTCTTAACCGTCAAAGATCCCCATCCATCAAATCAGGGATTGGATTTCATGAAATTTTTAAGGGAGAATCTAACTCACAAGCTTGTGCAAGCAATTTTGAGGTCAACAAAGAAAACTTTGAAAATCATAGTCAACCAAACCAACAATCAAGGAAAGTGAATTTTCAAAGGAAATCATTTGCTCCCGATAATAGAAATAATAATCCATTCTCTCCTTCAGTAAATAATATTGAATGGTTTTTCTGTCATAACTTTGGACACATTGTAACCAATTGCAAAAGCAAGTTGTTCATATCTCAAGCAAATAGTCTCTCCACAGGAAGACCATCAGTTCCCAAGTATTCAATTTTTTTTAAGGGTTATTTTTTTACATTTTAGGTCCCTATACTACTAGTGTAACCCCTTATTGTTATTAGTACAACCCCCTTATTATATTGTTGTGCCCCACAAAAGCCCACTATTGTTATTATTGTGCCCTTACATTATTATTGTTATGTCGACTATGATTATATTATGACCCATTAAACTCCTATATATAGAAAGGAAGTCTTTTCATTTGTATCATATAAGAATTGTTCATTTGTGTAATGTAAAGGAGTTTGCCCCTCGAAGAGGCTCATGTCTAAGGCGTTCATCTATCTTTTCTATCTTTTTGTAAGTTGGTTTCATAACATTTGGTATCAGAGCTTTGGATTTTAGGGTTTTGTTGCTCCAAACAGGTCATCGTGGAATTTTCGCTATAACTTTTTTTATGCGACGTTTCATATGCGGAAAAAAAAACCGTTTGAGATGAAATCGTGTTGAACCTCGTGTCTGAATTTCAGACCCTGTCTCGCTATATTTTCAGAGATATAATCTGAGGAATTTAGGGTTTTTGCAGACCCCCGAATTACATTCCAAACAGGTCACCTTGGGAAAATTGTCATAAATTTCTCTCTGAGCATCAGATTGAATTTTCATAAGAAGTTACTGAAAGAGGACTTCCTGTAGTTTTTTGTATATCAGTTTCAGATACTAAGGTTGAAACAGTGAGACGTGGCACGTCGTACAATTTCGCTCTATTGAACTAGTCTATAATCAAATCACCGTGGGAGATTTTGCATAACTCTTTCTTGGATAATCAAATTCTGATAAGACTTGTGGGGTTAGAAAGAGAACTCAAAGAACTACCGCAGGTAGAAATTTCAAAACTTGGAGATCTGAAATTACAGAGTTACAATTGTTTCAAGATCGAGCTCCTAAAATCAAGAACAATCGAGATGATGAAGTTTGATGGAAAGGATCCGATAAATTGGATACTACATATGGAGAAATATTTTGATCTACATGGTGTTCCACTATTACAAAAGGTATGTATTGCATCTTCATATTTAAAACAAGATTAATTTTTATGGTATAAAGGGATTTGTTCTCGTAAACCACTTGTTACGTGGTCAATTTTCACGGAGGAAATTATAGCACATTATGAGGATACAAAGAGCAACACCACAACAATTGGAAGAAAAAAGAGCAGAAGGGCTTTGTTACAAAGTGGAAGGAAAAATTATGGCAACAAGGAAGTCTACCTCTCACAACTATAAAGATAGAAGTGTTGTTTCTCCTAGCCTTCCACAACCTACAAGGGTTACACCACAACAATTGAAAGAAAAAAGAGAAAAAGGGCTTTGTTACAATTCTAATAAAAAATACATTAAAGGTCATAAGTGTGCTAAGAAGAAATTATTTTACATTGATTGTGGAGAGGAGGAAGAAAAGCATCAAGAAACATAAAAATAAGAGTATATACACCAGGAACCAACCCTAGAGAAAGAATAAATGAATTCGACCACATCTTGTAAAGCATTGGAAATAATTACTACTCCTTAAACTCTTAAAATAGAAGGACATATCAAGAAGAAAAAGGTTCAAGAAGTGAAAGACCACATCAATAAAGAAGAAATGACTCCGACCATATCTTGTAATGCACTGGAAGAAATTACCACACCTCAAACCCTCAATATAGGAGGACATATCAAGAAGAAAAAGATTCGAGTGAAAGATCACATTGAGCATCAACAAAAGTTCTCCAACTTTTAAAGGATAATGTCACTTTGGTGCAGAATCGAATGAAACAACAGACAGATCAACATCGCAATGAAAGAATTTTTGATGTAGGCGATTGGGTATTTTTATGGTTACATACATACAAATAAATGTCCCTCAAGAAAGCTATTTATGAGAAGGAAATGTTGGCAATACTACATGCACTTAAGAAATGGCGACCTTACCTAATGGGAAGACACTTCAAGGTAAAAATGGATCATGATAGCCTTAAATACTTTTTAGAAAAAGATTATCCTCTGAAGAGCAACAAAAGTGGGTCACAAAGATGTTGGGTTATGACTTTGAAATCATCTACAAAAAAGGGAAGCAAAATGTGGTGGCAGATGCACTCTCAAGAAAGGATGAGGATGTGGAAGCATTGTTGTGCACCATTTCTATTATCCAACCAGATTGGATAAACGAAACAAGGTATGAATAGAAGGAGGACGAAGAAGTGTAGCCACTCATTCAAAAGTTACAGAAGATCCCAGTTCAAACAATATTTCCAAAACTTGATGAGGAAGGAAAAATCATATTGGAGCCTGGAGCAGTCACAGAAACAAGAACCCGACAGCTACGAAATCGATCGATTTCAGAGTATCTCATCAAGTGGAAGAACTTACCTGCTGAAGATTCCACATGGGAGGATGAGAATTTTATACATAAGTATCCAAAAATACTCAAGCGATGAGGACAACACTTTTTGAAGGAGAGGGGCATGTTAGGTCCCTATACTACTAGTGTAACCCCTTATTTGTTATTAGTACAACCCCCTTTATTATATTTTTGTGCCCATGTAGTCCCCATATTGTTATTATTGTGCCATAGAAGCCCACTATTTTTAATTATTGTGGCCCTTACATTATTTTTGTATGTCGGCTTGATTATATTATATCCTAGACTTATATTAGAAAGGAAGTCTTTTCATTTGTATCATCAAAGAATTGTTCATTTGTGTAATGTAAAGGAGGTTGCCCCCTCGAAGAGGCTTATTTCTAAGGCGTTCATCTATATTTTATATCTTTTTGTTAGCTGGTTTCGTAACATTACATCCAATGTATTCAGTCAAAAAGTTATTGACTGCAATAAGAAAAATATGAAGAAAAACTATTATGATTCTCTTTCCCCCTTCTCTGATCATGTAAGGTGTTATACATGTCATAAGTTTGGACATGTAGCAATAGAATGTAGGAATAAGACAATGAATTCATACGGACAACTAGTTGATTCCCTCCAAAGCAAGTGATTAGATAAGAAAGTTGTTATCAAAAGACTTGAAAGAGATGGATCCGTCAACATTCCTCATATTAAGGAGAAGGAAGAGGAACAAAGTGTGGCCATGCTTTGTCAACATTTGAAGAAGAATATAATGGTACATAGATAGCAGATGCTCTCATCACATGTTTGGAAATAAGAACAAATTTATCTCTCTCAAGAAAAACAAGATTGGTAAGGTTATTCTTGGAAATAATACACCTTTAAAGGTTCTAGGAAAAGGTAATGTTGACCTTGATAGTAATAAAATAGAAGCAACTAATGTCTTATTGGTTGAAGGGCTAAAACATAATATTTTAAGTGTAGGACAAATAGCTGATAAAGGGAATGTAATTGTATTTACATCGATTGGATGCAAAATTATAGAAGAAGACACTATAAAAGTTATAGCAAAAGGATTATAAATGCAAACAAATGGTATGTTCTAAAGTAAAATCCACACAGGAATAAGAATTCAAGATCCTCCTCTTCAGATTCAGAGTAGGGGAAGATAGTTGCCATTGCGGTCTATTATATCTCATACTTATTTCTGAAAAATACTGCAGAAGTTCATATCTTGATGATAATCAAGTCCATAGGATCAGTAGTGCATGATATCAGGGGGAGTTGTGCTTGCGTATAACTCCATGTGTTATTTTGATACTTATTCTTTTGTTGAATTATGATACTAATGTTGCATCTGGTAAATTTATTGTGATCGGGATTGGTGATGAAGGATTGGCACAGGTTCAGGGGGAGCATCTCTTATGCTTCCAATGGTTCTTTGTTGGCATTATGATTTATTATGGGCATTATGATTGGTTTGTTGTAGGATTGTTGATAATGACTATTTGGTGTTTGGAATTGAATGAGAATGTGTTGATCTATGATGGGGTCATATTTTTGTTGATCAGTGTTATTGCATCTTCCTTGGTAAGAAGGTTAGATATAATATATATTTATATATATATATATATGCCATGTTATTTTGGGTTGATGGTGTCTCTATTGTTGTTGGTTGGTATGTTGATACATGGTTATGAAGATTTTAGATGTTTTCAAGAATTTGCATTATGATTACATTTATATATGTTGTTGGCACTATGTCATGATCTTGGTTCAAAGAGTTCATTGTTGATGTTGATTGGTTTTTAATGACTTGCTAATGGCTTGAGATATTGCAAAAGGTCTTTCTTTCTATGATGAGAACCCCACATATGTTGATGCTGAAATATTGAGAATAGCCAAGTTCTATCATGTATTGCACTCTATTTGTTGATGGATGCCATCATGCATATGTATTATCATTGTCTAATATTTGGTGCATTGGTCAAGAAACGACCCATGTTTTAAATATTATCAAATTCAGTCATGTACGGGTCATTGGATGTCAAAGTCATGTTGATGTAAACTTAGATTCTTGGAGTCATTGGAGAAGAGGTATATATCAGTCATATATGAACAACCATGTACTTGCTACAAAAATCCCTATACTTATATTGCATATTTCTAGAAGGACTAGTGTCTACGCAGGGGGAGCATTGATCTAGATTTATGTAGGAACGAAATGAAATACAGATTTAAAGAGAAACACTGAGATACAACGAAAACTGAACTTCAATTCATTGATAACAAAATATTGAAATTGTTTAACTGGAAAATGGAAATAAACTAGCTCGAGCAATGGTAGCTTATCTCTAAGAAGAGATGTGGCGGCTACATGCCTTTGAATTGTGTTACAATGAGGCTCACAAGCCTTTTTATTATTGATAAACAAGGTAAAACCCCAAACATCCAAAAACCTAACTCTAGAAGATCAAATGCCAAAATTTTGTTGGGCCCCGTTAGAGTTAGTTGGTACACCAACTTCTCGGAGTCGTAACTTCAACATATTGCCTTTGTATAACACGTACGATACCTCATTAGAAATATATATTTGAGGAATACAAATTTCAACTACAAACCCATGCCATATTCTTTTGGTTTGCCCATTTTCCAAAAAAAACATCGTATAGGGCCTCAAAACAGCTTCGAAAGTTCAAGACCCAAAAAGACGCCAAAAATAGTAAACTTTGCTACAATTAAGGAAAATGAGAGAAACAATGTTAAGGGTCCAAGTGGAATAGGTGGGTGGCCACCAATATCCACCTAGATCAGTCCTCGCTCCTTAGGAAGCAATGATCCCCATTGCGTTGAGTGCATCCATAAGATGGGGAATTTTTTGTTGAACAGTCTGACGAGCCACTTTCTCTGGTGCAAGATTTGGCCACCTTTGACAAGTCGATACAATTGGATCCTCTATTTGTGACTATTCTTGATCAAAGTGTCCATGATTCAATCAGTTGCGGCCTATTTAATGCAATATGAGTTGAGCTCTATTGGTGTCAACTACTCAACAATGTCTGATGTGTCCAGCAATGGTGGAACATATGCCTAAAGGCGGTCCACGTTGAATAAGGGGTGCAATACAAGGAATGGGGGGATACTGAGCTCAAAATCTTTGTCTCCCATAATATCGGTCATGGTGTAAGGCCCCTATCAGAGTGGTTGAAGTTTATGATGGGCTCTAGCGAGGTGTTCTTTCTGCAGATGTAACCAAACTTTGTTTCCCACTTGAAAATTATGGGGCACCCAATGATGATCATGTTGTTGTTTGTATTTGGCATTGACTTTCTCCAGGGTGTTGTGAACCTGTTAGAAGATGCACTGAATGCACTCAATAAAACTGGTGGCTTTATCAACTTCAAACTGAACATGGGCATATTCTTCTTGTGTAGTTGCAAAAGGTAGTGCAACATCAAGGGGACATAATGGTTGAAATCTCAGGCACACTTTTGTAACGTGCTTCTCCCACATTTACCCACTTTCACCGGCCTACTAGAGTAAACATGACCTGAGGGCTATTATTACATGACTCAACCTCCTAAGTACAGTTAAGGAAGTAGAATCAACAAACAAGAACCTTAATGACCTTCCTAAGGAACTACAGGACACCCAGGAGCCAACAACCACTCTCGATGCCCGAATCCTTGATATGGAATGCTTTTTCAGTGACTTGGGCTCCCAAATGCATGCATGACAAGGCCTCCATGTGGTTGAGGGCCTCCAAATGCATGCATAACCTTACAAGGTAGCAGTTGTGACCTAAAATGTCTAGTTTAGAGGGTGCGGTCTTGAATTTTGACCCTAAATTCCAGGTCAGCCTCTAGATCACTGCCCAAAACTTAGTGAGACTTCCCATAATGATAAATAACATCAAAACAAATCCATTCATACAAAACTTTGATCAAAACTTAAGCTAATCATACCTAACCATGACAGTCATTTCGTCAAACATATTGAGAACATGTAATATACAAGTCATGAATGCATATCTGAACATAGGGGTCTGATACTTATCTGAGAATTACGAAGAAGGTCTAATTCCCTGTCATAATAGTTGTAATAACATTTGTTAGTTCATGCATTCATTAACCATTCATCAACAAATCAAACATATCAAGAGCCATAACTAGAACTTGGTATGGAACCATGCTAATAACCAACATATGACTAAAATAATAACCATGATAGAACAATCATCAAAGCCACATAATAACAAGTATAAGTATTTATTAAATAAAAGAGGAAAATAATTCTTATTAACATATAAAAAATCCAACCAAGTCAGGGACTTCTACGTATCACCCGACCATAGATTGCATTGAACCAAATCTTTATCTCAGTCAATCAACCATGATAGAACAACCATCAAAGCCACAGAATAACAAGTATCAGTATTCATGAAATACAAGAGGAAAATAACTCTTATTAACATATGAAAAATCCAACCAAGTTAGGGACTTTCACGTATCACCTGACCATAGATTGCGTTGAACCAAATATTTATCTCAGTCAATCACCCTCGTGCCATATACCAAGTATGAATGTGGAACTCAAGACAAAAACAACCAGGGCTTCCCAGAGATTAAACGACCTCCACCCTTAGGCTTTACCATAATCCCGCCAAAATCAGTCAAGGGATTATTAGGACCAAAACCAATACATAAACAACTAGGGCTTCCTGGAGATTAAACCACCTCCACCCTGAGGCTTTACTTCAATTCTACCAAAACTGATTAAGGGATTACTAGGCCCAAAAAAAGCTTGGATGCCTTAGAATTTCTTCACAAATACCTTTAGGAATTTTCTTGCCTCTACCCTCAGGCTTTACCATAATCCTGCTAAAATTGGTCAATGGATTCCTAGGCCTTATGGGAATTTTCCTGGGACCACCTCACTTGGTTCCAAAACCATCTAGAAATCCACAGCTCAACCAAATAAAGAACTCATCACACCATAGCTATTTGAAAATGGAAAGGTAAGGCTGAAATCATTGTCACACATCAAAAAAACCCATGTCAATGACAACAAAAGAACCAAATACACACGTTTGTGTACCATGCATTCACAAACCAGCTAGGAAATCACACATGCCACCTGTTACCTGCAAGTATTTTTGCTTAAGCTACATGGTCCAACTTTCCCTTGCTTGTCCCTTACTTTCCTTTGCTTTCTTTTCCTTACTTTGCTTTCCCTTCTCCAATGTTAAAGTGCTCTAAGAATGTTCTAAGTGTGAAATAGTATGAGAGAATATAGAGAGCTCCAAGCTAAAATTAACAAAAGCTGTAAACTGACCCTCAAAATCCTTTTTATCATTAAGGCCTCTATTTTATTCAATTTCCTCTATTTTTCCTTCAATTTTACTCTCATGCAAACCCATGACCTTTCATCTCCCTTTTATCCTATTTTCCTTTATTTTCATAAATAAAATGTCTATTTGCCTTTGCAAATTTCTTTAGCCATAATAAACTAAATAAACACCCACTATGATGTTTTGCCCAACATTAAGCTTGGAATGTGTCCCATAACCTTGGTCTATTTTTGCATTTATTAACTTTTATTACATGAACTTTTAACCCAGGATTGTTACAGAACCCTCCCCCTTAGGGGAACACGATCCTTTATTCAATGAGACCTATGACCAGCAAAATAGCTTAAACCAAAACATACTACCCATGGAGCTTTATAACTTAGCTCAATGCATTATTTACAATGAACAACCTGCTGAAAAGCATAACAAACATAACAACATAACCATACCACTTATTGGAGCTTGATAGCACAACTCATTGCAGTATTTACAATAAAACCATACATAAATATATACATATACCAAAACTCATTTTCTTCAACCAAAAAATAATGAAGAATACATAGTTTTCATTTTATCATCCATCTCCCATGTAGCTTCATCGAGCCCAAAGTGCTTCCACTTCACTTTAACTTTTTCAATTGCTCGGTTCTAGAGCATGAGTTGTTTCTTTTGCAAAATTCACTGAGGTTCCAGTTGGAATTTTCCTTTTCGCTCCACCTGCAATACAAACCAGTCAATCACATGATCAACATCCTTCACATGTCTCTTAAGCAATGACATGTGGAAAACATCATGGACTTTCATTGTAAGAGGTAGTGCAAGTCTATAGGCTATTGGTCCAATCCTCTCAAGAATCTTGAAAGCTCTGCAATACCAAGGTTCCAACTTGGCACGTGACCCAATCCTCAAGGAGCTCTTCTTGGGCTTGATGCACAAGTACACATGCTCCCTAACCTAGAAATCCTTAAACACCTTATGTTGATATGCATAACTCTTTTGTCTATTATGTGTTGCCTTTAGATTCTTCTTGATAATATACATTTCATGTTCCATCTCTACCAACATTTCTCGTCCTATCAGTGCCATGTTCACTGGATCACTCTAGCTGATGAAAGTACTACAACTCTCCCCATAAAGTGCCTCAAACAAACTCATTCTCAGTGACTCCTGGTACCCAATGTTATAAGCAAACTCAATCAATGGAAGATACTCTTCCCACCTCCTCTACTGGTGCATAACATACACCCTCAGCATGTCGTCCAAAATGTTGTTGACCCTCTCTATTTGTTCCTCTGTCTACGATAAGTTGCACTAAAGGCCAACTCTTTACCCAAACTTGCAAATAACTCCTTCCAAAACCTCAAAGTGAACTTGGCATCTCTGTCAGGTACAATCTTCTTAGGAATACCATGCAACCTCACTATCTCCCTTATGAAGACATAAGCTACCTCACTAGCTAAATAAGTAGACTTCACTAGAATGAAGTGAGCTATCTTAGTCAACCTATCAACCACAACCATAACAAAATCATGTTGTCTACATTTTCTCAGCAAACTTGTGATGAAATCCATGGAAATGACCTCCCATTTACATTTTGGAATCAGAATCGGTTGTAGTTAACCACCTAGATGCTTACACTCTGTGTTAACCTATTGACAATCCAAACATATTGTAACAAATTATGCCACCTCTTTCTTCAAGTTTGGTCAATGGTAGAACTTCTTCATTGTTTTCAATGTATTTTGATATCCCGGATGACCTCAATACAACTTAACATGAAATTCCCTCAAGATAAGCTTCTTGAGCTCATTGTTGTTCAACACATAGATCCTATCCTGAAATCTGATAAACCATCTATCATGAGATGATAGTCCATATCCTATACACATGTACCCTGTTGTTGTAACCTTTGCTTAAGTTTTTGGTACATGTCATCCTGTTGTCTTGCCTACAAGATATGATCTTGTAAATCTATTCCATATGAACTCATAGTTGTTAATTGATTTACCTACATTCTTCTGCTTAGAGCATCTTCTACCATGTTCTCTTTACCCTTAATGTATCTGATCTCAAATTCAAACTCGCTTAGCGTGGCCAACCACTTAGATTTTATGGCATTCATATTAGGTTGGTCAAACAAATATCTCAACCCACTGTGATCACCGATCAACACAAACCTCCTATCAAGAAGATAATGCCTCCACATCTTCAATGCATGAATGATCGTTACAAACTCAAGATCATGAGTCACATAATTTTGCTCATGCTCATTCAGTTTCCTTAACTCATAACATACCACTTGTTCCTCCTGCATTAGGATTCCACCAAATCCTCTCTTGCAAGCCTCTGCATACCATGAACTCTTTATATGGATCTGTAATCTTTAGAACTATAGCATTTGTAAACAATTGCGTCAACTTCTCAAAGCTTGTTGCACATTCCTCTATCCATTCAAATGTATTTCCTTTCCTCTGCAATGATGTAATATGATAGGAAATTAGTGAGAAGTTCTTAATACACTGCCTGTAGTAACCTACTAACTCCGTGAATGATCTAACCCTGTCCACATTTCTAGGAGCTTCCCATTCCATGACAGCTCTGATATTTTCTGGGTCTACTGCTATGTCTTCCTTGGAAGCAACATGTCCCATGTAATGTACCTCTATTTGAAAGAAACTGCATTTACTAAGTTTTGCATATCATTGATGCTCTCTTAGCAACCTCAACAATGTTGGTAAGTGTTCTACATCC
The DNA here is from genome assembly GCA_000404065.3 of Pinus taeda. Taxonomy (NCBI): domain Eukaryota; kingdom Viridiplantae; phylum Streptophyta; class Pinopsida; order Pinales; family Pinaceae; genus Pinus; species Pinus taeda. Next base: position 101,900 of record APFE030769088.1, on the reverse strand, counting down.
TCTTCTTCATTCTTAGAATATATCAGTATGTCATTAATGAATACAATCACAAACTTGTCCAGATAAGGACGCAACATACTATTCATCAAACACATGAAAGTATTTGGAACATTAGTCAAACCAAAATGAATTACAACAAACTCATAATTTCCATCCCTGGTCTAGAAATAAGTCTTGTAGATGTCATCTTCTTTGATGTGCACCTGATGATATCATGATCTCATATCAATCTTCGAGAACACTGCTTCTCCCTTCAACTGGTTAAACAAGTCATCAATCCTTGGCAACATATTCATGTTCTTGATTGTCACCTTGTTCATCTACCTCTAATCAATACACAACCTAAGAGTATCGTCCTTCTTTTTCACAAACAATATTGGTGCACCCCAAGGCGACACACTTGACAGGCTAATGTATCATTTGTCAAGCATTTCCTTCAAGTGCAACCTTCAATTCCACTAACTCTAGAGTACTCATCTTGTAAGGTGCCTTTGGCGCTGGTGCTACCCCTAGTACCAACTCAACAGAAAACTTCACTTCCCTATGAAGGGGAAACTCTAAAATATTTGTTGTAAACACATCTTGGAACTGTTGCAAAACTGAATACCTCTTCAAGACTTTTGCATCCTCAACATCCTTATCTTTATCATTAGAAACATGTACTGCAAACAATACACACCCTTTCTTGCAAGTGTGTTTTTCCTTCATAGTTGTAACTATTCCCACTGATGTATGATTCTTCTTACCCTACAAGATTCTATTTTCTCCATCATCATCCAAGCACTTAATAGCCTGATCATAACAATCCACCTTAGTCTTGTGAAGATACAACCAATCCATACCCAGAAGCATACTATACAAACCCAACAGAAGCACATTCAGATGTGTTTATGTAGACATACCATTCAGCTCAAATGCACAAGCTCTTACCCAATTATGAACTATTTTCTTAGTACATGTAGCCAACTGCACCAACCAAGACTCTGCATGCACTTCTGTTCTCAAACCAAACTTGTCCACCATGTTAGGATTAATATAACTATAATTAAATCTAGGGTCAATCAAAATAGAAACAACTCGATCACAAATCTTACGTTCCATCTCAATGATAGATGTCTGGTGATCCACTTGCCTATTATCAAATGCTGCATAGATCCGAGGAATTCTCTGTCCAACATTCCCAAATGTTTATGCCTCCTGATCACTATAGATCTGAGGCCTACCGCCCTGATATGATCGAAAATCATTCTTAAGATGATCCTTGCCACATATCCAACACTGCAATTGTCTCCTACCATCACCTCTACTCTGCTTCTCTCTAGGCTCAGGTCCATGTTCCTTCTCTACTGCATTAAAATTCTTGTAAGGAGCAACATTCTCTTTCTCACCTGCATCCTTAGATCTTGTTTGCTTCGGTAGCCATTTACCTTTAGTCTTGTCATTTCCTTTCCAACCCTGCTTAGATTCGGTATTACACTTTGATTGCTCATAATAGTGTTTCAAATTCCCAATGACTTCCTCTAGCGACTGAGGCTCATCATACTCAATCCAATCTTTAAATACTAATGGAAATTCATTAATAAATCTCTAGACTTTGGTTTTATCATCCTTAAGATATGGCACATACCTCAACAACTCTAGAAACTTAGTCGTGTAATCTTGATCTCCCATCGATCCCATCTTCAGCATATAGAATTCCTTGGCTTTTCTAGTAGTACCTTTTTTACAAGTACTTCCCGAAGAGTCTCTTGAATTCATGCTAACTCAACTCCGTTACCTTGATGTCTCTAACATGCTTCACATATTCCCACCAAATGTATGCTTTCCCTTTAAGATTAAAAATATATATTCTAGTCTTCATATTCTTTGTACAGTCATGCAACTCAAAGAATTTTTTCATCCCAAGTAACCATGTCTTTGCATCTTTCGGCTTCTTCAACTCCCCATCGAATGTAGGTGGCTTGGATTTCTTGAACTCATCCGACAAATATTCCATGTCACTCTTCCTGTAAGGATGATAACGATGATTACCATGAAACCTGTCTGACCCAGAACTAGAGTAGAACCCATATCCACTACCTCTCCTATCAGGTGTATTCAAGAACATGCCATCTCTAACTGTGTCATCCCTATCCGACCTATGCCCGCCATGAGACCTACTGTCATATGCCCCATTATTTCTGTCCTCATGTCCATAACTGATCTATAGTTGTCCATGTCTCTGCAAGTTTGACAAACTTTGAAGGATAACTACATTGACCTTTTCTTGTTTATCCTATGCCATGTAAGGTATTTCTTGTCACTGAATGATCCTATCATTATTTTCTTTGCAACTTTTGATTTCTCCCTTTAAACTTCTCAAGGTGTTTGTTATGTCCGAAGAGTACTCATTTTTCGACTACTCATCTGATTTGTAAGGAGTCTCATGAACTATAATCCACCATTTTGCTAGTCATCTTTGATCCTCTACTTCCTGCGAACATACTATGTCAGATAAACCAAACATAAACATAATCAACATACCTTAGTGAAATTCAGGGAAGGTTATCTCTTCTACAAAATCAATCTGGATTAGCACGACACATGTATATATAATAAAATAAATATATCAATCATCTCAACCTCAACATCAACATCATCAACCTCTACATGACGACACCAATTGCAACAATGACCATCAAAATGCATGCATAACGAACACATATGAAATTGACATGCATGTATGACAAAGACATTATGTCCATCAAATCCAAGTATTTAACCATGCTTTGATACCAATATGTAACCCACTCCTCCCACATTTACCCATTTTTACAAGCATGTCGGGTTAAACATGAGTTGATGGATACTATGACATGACTCAACCTCCTAAGTACAATTAAGGAAACAGAATTGAAAAACGCATACAGGGGCCAAACAACCACTCCTAATGCCCAAACCCTTGGCTGGTATGCCTTTTCAGTGCCCTGTGCTCCCAACCGCATGCATGACAAGGCCTCACATAAGCTTACTAGGTAGCGGTTGTTTTTAGCTTATGCATTCATTAACCATTCATCAACAAATAAAACATATCAAAAACCATCGCTATAACCTGTTATGGAACCATGCTTATAATCAACATATGACCATAACAATAACCATGATAGAACAACCATCAAAGCCACATAATAATAAATACAAGTACTCATGAATTACAAGAGGAAAATAGTTGTTATTAACATATGTGAAAACCAAGTCAGGGACTTCTATGTACCACCCGAACATAGATTGAGTTGAACCAAATCTTTTTTTAGCCAATCACTCATGTGCCATATTCCAAGTATGAATGTGGGACTCAAGACAAAAACAACCATGGCTTCCCGGAGATTAAACCACCTTCACCTTCAGGGTTTACCGCATTCTTGCCAAAAACGGTCAAGGGATTACTAAGCCCAAAACAAGCTTAAATACCTCATAATTTCTTCATCAATACCTTGATGAATTTTCTTATCTCCACCCTCAGGCTTTACTATAATTCCTCGAAAACCGGTTAAGGTATTCCTAAGCCCTATGGAAATTTTACTAAGACCCTCTCACCCAGTTCCAAAACCATCCGGAAATCCAAAGCTTAACCAAATAAAGAACCCCATCACACCAAGGCTATCTAGAAATGGTGAGGCAAGGCTGAAACCACTGTCACACCTGGCAAAACCCATGTCAATGATAGCAAGAGAACCACATACACACATGCATGTACCATGCATTCACAAACCAGCTGGGAAATCACAAATGCAACCTATTACCTACAAGTATTCATGTTGAAGATGCTTGATCCAAATTTCCCTTGCTTTCCTTTGTTTTATTGTCCTTCCTTTGTTTTCCTTTCTCCAGTGCTAGAGTGCTCCAAGTGTGCATAGTATGAGAGAATAGAGAGAGCTCCAAGCTAAAACTAACAAAAGTTGTGAAGTGGTCCTCAGAAACCTTTTTATCATTAAAGCCTCTATTTTCTTCAATTTCCTCTATTTTTCCTTCAATTTTCCTCTCATGCAAACCTTTGACCTTTCATCTCTCTTTTCTCCTATTTTCATTTATTGTCATAAATAAAATGTCAATTCATGCCACTTTGTCTTTTTTGATGTCTTTTTCAATTTGCTTAGCCATAATATACCAAATCAACACTCATTATGATGTTTTTTCCAATATTCAGTTTGGAATACATGTCCCATGACCTTGGTTTTATTTTACCTTTATTAACTTTTATTACTTGAACTTTTAACATAGGGATGTTACAACTTCAAAAGGGTTGTGGTCAGCCAAGCTATGAAGAGTTTTGATATAGATGTGTTTGCATTCCCATCCCATGTCCGTGAATGCTTAGAATTGTACCAATGTAGTATGTGCACAATCATCTTGTTGAGGGCTTTTGTCTAGCCATCAGTTTGGGGCTAAAATGCAGTGGACTTGGTGAGCTTGGTGTCCAACAATGACCAAAGGCTCAACCAAAACGCTTTTAGGGACCTGTTGTCCTGATCTGATATAATGGTCTGCAGAATCCCAAAATGTACCCACGCTTGTTCAAAGAAGACTCTGACAGTGGTGTCTCTATTGTGATACTCTTCTTATAGGAAGCCAATATGGTCATCTTACAAAATCTGTCGACGAACACAAATACACAGTTGTTGCCATGTTTGATTGAAGGAAGGCTAGATATATAGTCCATGGAGATGGATCCCCAGCGTTAGCTAGGAGTAGTTAGAGGAGTATACAAACTTTGCTTCTTAATAGTTGGTTTGGCGATGACACAAGCACTGCAAGATCTGATGTATTTTCCAACATCTTATCAGAGATTTGGCCAATAAAAATACTTTTGTATTACAGCCACGGTTTTCTTCACACCAAATTGTCCTACGACCTGATTGTATTACTCCTCCCAAATTAGCTTGGAATGCTCGTTTGAAGGAACACAAAGGTGGCTTAGGTAGGATAATAATGAATCATGGAGGTGGAATTCTGAAACTTGTTTGTCATCCACTAGCATTTGGTATGTGGTGGCAAACTTCGAATAATTTTATATAATTGCAGTCATCCAGAGGTCTCTTGGCCACAAGAGTTGAGAACAGTAGTTAGTGCTGCAACCGGAGGCCGACTAAAGCAATTTGCAACATGATTGATGTTGCCCTTCTTGTATTTGATATTCAAATGGAATTTTTGCATATATGCGGACCACTTTTGATGGCAATCGTTCTGCAACTTCCCTTGGGTCTATATAAACTGCAAGGGTTGGTGATCTGTGTGGATGACCATCTCCTTCCCCATAGTTTACATTTCCGACAAGCCTGCGCAATGGAATACATATCCTTATTGTAGGTGGGGTATTTCTGAATTGTGTCGAAAAGTGTCTCATTGTGATAGACCACTCGTTGTCCTTACTGGGTGAGAACTGCACCAATAGCATAGTCAGAGGAGTATGCCTTAGTTTCAAATGGTTGTTGCAGGTCTGGCAATGTGACTTAGACCAAAAAAACTTTGCTCCGCTCTACCCTTGGTAACTTGACTCAAATTCCAAGTGATGAGAGAATCCCAACACGAACCTCCGATAAAAATTTGCAAAGCACAAAAAACTACGAACCTTTATTAGAGTGGTCAAGGCTGCTATCCTGAATGACTTGGATCTTCGCTGGATCCACATGCATGTCTTTCTAATCAATGATGTAACCTAGCTATTGGACCTCTCTCATGCCAAAGGTGTCTTTCTCCAAGTTGACACATAGTTTGTGTTGCCACGGTGTTTGAAGGACTTGTCAAATGTGTTGCGAGTCCTCTTCCCAACTCTTGTTGAAGATGAGGATGTCATCCAGAAATACAACCATGAACAAGTTGTTAAAGGGTCGTAAGATGCCATCTATCAGCAGCATAAAAGTTGCAGAGACATTTGTTAACCCGAAAGGCATGACCAACCACTCAAAATTTGAAGGCGGCCTTCCATACATCTGTCGGTTCTATTGGAACCTAGTGATAACCATGTTTTAAATCAATTTTGTTGAAATACTTTGCCCCTTTGAGCTAGTCAAGAAGGTCATCAATCCATGGAATTGAATACTTGCTCCTAACGGTGATTTTATTTAGCGTTTGATAACCAATGTAGAGTCTATAGGTTTGCTCCTTCTTTTGTACAAATACAATCGTGCTCCCACAAAGTGAGGAACGTGGTTGTATGTGCCATTTTTGCAACAACTCCTAGATTTGTGGCTTGATCTCTTCATTTTCCATAATAGAGTGGTGGTATATCGACCCATTGGGAAGAGGTGCGCCAGGAGTTGGATCGATCGAATGTTTGTCTGACAGTGCAAAGGTACCCCTGTGGGCAAGGAGAAGATGTCCTTGTATTCTTCCACGACTTTATCCACTTGTTTTTGTTGCATGGAGTCCTTCTCGGAGACCATGGATGTGGCCACAATCTTCCCCATACTTCAAGAACAAAAAAAGAAAACAAATTTCCTGGTTTAAGAGATGATATCACTGCGTTGCTTGCAGAGATCAAAGAAATGGCGGTAGATGGGGCTACCTCGAATATTTTGTATAACTTGCTGCCCAAAGTAATAATAACAGTGTGAGGCCATGACTCATACACAACATGACACTTCCACAAGTATGGTTGGCCTAATAATACATCACACACAACAAGAGGAGCAACATCACACAACCCCTCATCCGTGAAGGGTTTGATGTTGGAAGGAAGACGACATTGTTGGCTAACACGAAGATCTTGTCTTTGGAAGAACCACCCAATGGTGTATGGTTGCGGGTGTGGTCTGATCTATAGGCCAACCGCTTAATGACCTCTGCTGAAATGAGGTTCATTTGGCTCCTATTGTCAACAATGAACTGCAACGGAGACCCCTTCACCCACATCTACGAGTGGAAGAGATGCTCCCCTTCCTTTAGATCTTCAAGCTCAATCTTCTAGATATTGGTAGTGGCAATGGTGACGTTGAGCTCCGCATTGATAATCTGTTTCCCTTTGTCATGATAGTCAGAACCTGAACATGTCTCTAACTTTGAAGCCTACAGCTTGGCCACCAGTGACTTGTTTGGTTCGACACTCATTTATATTGTGAATGAGGCTCTTATATAACTCACCCCTTTTTTGTGTCTTTTTTTGTCTTCGTGGTGTTTTTCTTTGTTTGTGACTTTGACGAGTTGTCCTGAGTCACCCCACCTTGGTTTTGTCATTTGTTCTGTGGTTTGGGGCGCATTTCCCTTGCTTTGGATTCACAAATCTAAAGTATGGTTTTTATTTAAATTTTTGCTCGATCTTGACAACATATCGATACATAGGATGAGATAGAGTTTTGTGTCCATGCTCCAATCAGTGGTGACATGTTCAATGCAATTTTGGTTGAGCTCTATTGGTGTCAACTGCTTAGCAACCTCTGATATGTCTGGCAATGGTGGAAAGTATGGTCGAAGACGATCCACATTGAAAATAGGATGCAAGCCAAGGAATGGGGGGATATTTAGCTCAAAAGCATTGTCTCCCACAGTCTTGGTGATGGTGTAAGGCCTATATCAAAGTGGTTGAAGTTTACGATGGGCTCCAATGAGGCATTCTTTCTACAAATATAACCAAATTTTGTTGCCCACTTGAAACTTATTGGGCACCCAACGTTGATCATATCATTTGTATTTGGCATTTGTTTTCTGTAGGATGTTGTGAACCTATTGGTGGATGTGTTGAATGCACTCAATAAACTTGGTGGCTTTATCAACTTCGCACTGAACATGCGCAGACTCTTCCTGTGTAGTTGCAAAAAGTAGTGCAACATCAAGGGGACATAATGGTTGAAATCTCATGCCCACTTCAAAAGTGTTGTGGCCAGTTAACCTATCAAGAGATCTATTATAGTTATGTTGCATATATGGAAGACTATCATCCTATGTCCATGGATGCTTAGAGCTGTACATCCCTAGTATGTGCATAAGCATCATTTTGACAACCTTTGTCTAGCCATCAGTTTGGAAGTGAAACGCAGTTGACTTGGTGAGCTTGGTGTCCAACAATAACCAAAGGCTCGACCAAAACACACTTGGAAACCTACTATCTTGATCCGATATAGTGGTTTTCGGAATCCAAAAATGTAGCCACTCATTCAAAGAAGAGTCTGGGAATGGCCTCTATTGTGATACTCTTCTTACAAGAAGCCAATATGGTCATCTTCAAAGAAAAAATTTACGAACACAAATATAGTCATTGTCATGCTTGGTTGAAGGAAGATCATATATATAGTCCATGGAAACAGATTTCTAGAGTCGGCTAGGAGTAGTAGAGTATACAAGCATTGATTTTTAATAGTTGGCTTAGCGATGGCATAGGCAATGCAGGATCTAATGTATTTTTCAACATCCTAACAAAGATTTGACCAATAAAACTACCTTTGTAGTATGACCATAGTTTTCTCCACATCAAAGTGTCTTGCGACACGACAGTAGTGTGCCTCCCAAATCAGCGTGGCACGCTCACTTGAAGAAACAAAAAAGTGGCCCAAGTAAGCATAATAATACATCATAGAGGTGGAAGCCTAGAATTTGCTTGCCATCCACTAGCATCTAGTATATGGTGGTGAACTTTGGATAATTTTCATGTAGTTGCAACCATCCAGTGGTCTCGTGGCCACAAGAGTTGAGAATAGTAGTCAGTGTTGCAACCGGTGGCCCATTGAAGCAATCTGCAACATGATTAGTGTTGTTCTCCTTGTATTTGATATTCAAATGGAATTGTCGCAGACATGTGGACCACTTCTGATAGCGATAGTTCTACAACATCCCTTGGGTCTGTATAAATTACAAGGATCAGTGATTTATGTGGATGATTCTCTCATTCCCCAAAATGCAATTGCAATGTTTCCATTGCCAGTGAGTCTGCGCGATGGAATACATCTCCTTATCGTAGCTGGGATATTTTCGAATTGTGTCAGAAAGTCTCACTATGATAGGCCACTAGATACCCTTGTTGTGTGAGAACTACAGCAGTGGCATAGTAAAAAGTGTATGTCTTAATTTCAAATGGTTGTTGCAAGTCTGACAATGTGAGCACTGGTGCAAAGCACAAGCAATGCTTTAAATCAATAAACATCTTCTATTGAGACTCAAACCAGAAAAAAACTTGTTTTTGTTCCTCCCTTTGTAACTTCACTCAAAGGCCAAGTGATATGAGAGAATCACAACACTAAACTTTGATAAAATTCAATTGTACAAATACAATCAAATTCCCACAAGGTGAAAAACTTGGTTAGATGTGCCCCTTTCACCACAACTCCTAGATATGTCACTTGATTTCTTCATTTTCCACGATAAAGTGGTGATATATCGACCAATAGGTAGAGGTGCTCTAAGAGTCTAATCAATTGAATGTTTGACCAGAGAATGCAAATAACCTTGTGGGTGAGGAGAAGATATCATTGTATTCTTCCACGACCTAATCCACCTACTTCTATAATGTAGTAGATCTCTTCACAAAGGCCATGGGTGTGGCCATGATTTTCCTTTACTTTGAAAACAAAAAAAATAAAACAAAATTTTCCAATCTAAGAAATGATCTTGCTACTTTGCTTAAGCATAGATCAAAGAAATGGATGTTGGCAAAGCTACCTCCATATTTTGTATAACTTACTCCCTAAAGTAATAATAATAGTGAGGCCTCAACTCATACATTGCATGACGTTTCCACAAATATGGTTGCCCTAATAATGCATCACAAACTTCAAAAGGAAAAATGTCACATAATACCTCATTCATGAGAGATTTGATGTTGAAGGGAAAACAACATTGCTCGCTAACGCAGAGATTTCATCCTTGATGAAACCACTCGATGGTGTATCACTGTAGGGTGTGGTCAATAGACCCAACTGTTGATCCTGGTCTTGGTGGGAGGCCCCCAAGATTTAAAAAATTGAAGTGTCAAAAGAAAATAGGAAAACACACCATAAAGAAAACCACCAAGAATTTTTTTATTAAAATAAAGAATAATTGTAAAAACTACATTGTTGTAAACAATCTGTTATTTTACAAAATATGACTTGTTACTTACAGTTGTTTTTTTTCCAATACTAAAGGGAATTCCATGGGTGGGTAAATACCATGGGTGAATGAATACTATCAATAAATGTCACTTATAGTACCACAGGTAAATTCCATGGGTAAATAAATACCATGGGTGGATGTCATTTTCCATTCGAATCAACAATATAGCTAACCTTAAGATGTTTCCTATCAAAGATGAAAAATATGAACTTATTAGAACAACAATCCCTTTTTTGGAGCACTAACTCCAAAATTTTGATACAAGGTCGTGCACACTTCTAACAAAAAAAAAATGCACAATCATATGGAAAATTAAATCACCTCTATAATCTAAAATATTTAAGTAATTCATATATTTAAGTAATATGTATCAAATCACCTCTATAATCTAAAATATTTAGTAATATGGCTTCCCTGTTTCATATATTTAAGTAATATGTTTCATATATTTAAATAATATGGCTTCTATGTTTCATATTTATGTAATATGACTTGTTATTTCAAATAAAGCATAAAGCACTTTACTTCAGAGTGTCTCTATTAACACAACAATCATGATTTAAGAATAATAAGAAAGAGACTATCTTACAATATAATAGCTAAAAGCTTAAAATGTGTTATTTTCATATTAAAAATGAAAAAGAACTTGTGGAACATTTCAAACAAAGCACTTTATATGTTCTCTAGAAAAGAAACAATTATGATCCGATCAAATACTCCATGTGCAAGAACAATAAATTAACCCACAATATGGCTAATGTCAAGATGTGCCATATTCACGTCAAGATTATTTAAAAAAAAAAAAACGTTATCGGAAACATAAGCCTATTTTAGAAAATTAAACTTTAACGTTCGGATACAAGGCCATACACACTCCTAACATTATTGGGGAACCAAATTGCTTGTAGAGGTCCTCATAGAAAAGTAAATCGCCTCTAATTTTAGAATATCTATGTGACATGGATTACTATTTTGAACAAACCCCAACAATGAAATGTTCTCTAGAAAAGCAGCAAGCACGGTCAAACAAATGTTCCCTATGCAATAACGAATTAGGGACCATAGCCCATCTTCTAACCAGTGGCCCTCCCCGTTACTGCATTCGCTTCAGAAGCATGAACTTCAGGGTTTGAGGTCTAGTTTTAGTTGATAGTGGCATGAACCACAGGGTTTGACCTCTAGTTTTAGTTTGATAGTACAAACCAAGGTATCCCCACTTTGTGACTCTAGAGGTATTTTCTGTCACAGCGACACCTACTTCGTTTGCCTCAACCCTATTTTAGAATGGGACCTCACAACTTTGCTCAACTCCCTGCTTTAAAGATTCTTTTCGAACTTGTAATACTTCGTTTGCCTCAATCCTCTTTTAGAATGGGGTCTCACAACTTTGCTCGAACTGGTAATACTTCGTTTGCCTCAATTCTCTTTTAGAATGGGGTCTCACAACTTTGCTCAACTCTAGTTTAAAGATTTTTTTCGAACTTGCAACTGAAAAAAGCTTCCAGAGTTTGGCGACAAGGACTCTCAACTGGTGCTGTCAACTGGTGCTAAATGGGATGACCAGCCAAAATAGAATTGTCAAATTTGTTTTCAAGGCCAGTCCGAGTTTTGGGATAAGGATTCTCAATTGGTAATAAATTGGATGACCAGCCAAAATAGGATTGTCAAATTTGTTTTCAAGGCCAATCCGAGTTTTGAGATCAGGACTCTCAATTGGTAATAAATCGTATGACCAGCCAAAATAGAATTGTCAAATTTGTTTTCAAGGCCAGTCGGAGTTTTGAGATAAGGACTCTCAATTGGTAATAAATTGGATGACCAGCCAAAATAGAATTGTCAAATTTGTTTTCAAGGCCAATCCGAGTTTTGAGATAAGTACTCTCAATTGGTAAATAAATTGTATGACCAGCCAAAATAGAATTGTCAAATTCTATTTTGGCATACTTATCATGAATATATTTTGACAAATCTGGCAAGTGATTTCCGGCGTATCAGAATTATTTAGGCGCAGTGTCCTGGATAATTTTGCACAGAAGTAATCAAACTCATCAGGTGATATATTTTGAAAAGTCTTCCTTTCTATATCACAACTATATGGTTTCACTGAACGTCTTACAGGATCCTTTTGGATATAGTTTTGCAATGCTATAGAAGCATCTACACAATCTAATCGCTAATCTTACGATAGAATTACCATTATATTTTTTGAGAAAAAATAATTTTGATTAAAAGAAAAAAGAAAAAGAAAAAATCTGCCTCCTCACCCGCAATAACACTTTATTTACTTATCCCTCCAATCCTGTTTATAGTTAATTTATGACTCCAGTTCTCATACTTCTATGTGGGAGGGGTTCTGCTGAATTCTGTTTCCGTTGAAGACAGCTAACTACTGTAATGCCATGACCTTGTAGGGCTTGTTATCTTATCTAATACAGAATTTTGTGCCTTTTCGTACAACCTTTTGCCAAACACATGTACTCAATACCAGTCATAATTGCAATGCACAGTTGGTAACCTTCAAGACAACAGATAGAAATTTAATATAAAAGAGAAAACAAAACAAAAGTCTTTGAAATAAAAACCACCGAATGCAGAAATTCAGTCCCTATATTCAAGCCGATTATTATGTGCATTTCACAAACTGCCCTCGAATAGTAGAAGTGACTGACTATTTATCCTATTTCCTTAAAACTGCAAAGCTTGGTTCAAAGGAAGCCGATTATTATGTGCATTTCACAAACTGCCCTCGAATAGTAGAAGTGACTGACTATTTATCCTATTTCCTTAAAACTGCAAAGCTTGGTTCAAAGGGTTGAAGCTTCCATAGCCAACACATCTAATACAATCATCATAGTTTCCAGATAAAATCATAGACTCGGTGTAAACAACCACATTGCTTGATAGAGTTCTCATCTGTATTTCAGTAAAAATTTGCATCCATTGTCATAGGTTGGAATCATGATGAAAATGCGGTTATAGATTTCAGATGGTGAAACTAAAATCAAAACTAGTGTTTTGTCAAATTCATAAACCTGCTTTGTGCTAGAAGTGAATTTCAGGTCTTTTAACTGTTATTAGCAAACCATTGCACCAATGCATCACACCATCCACGGTAACGTGCATCATGGAGAACAAGAGAAGTCTATTTCCCATTTAATCAATTTTAGTATAAAATCAGAACCATTTACACATTCTGTTTCTCTAAAACTGCACAGCCAATGAAGTTTAAATCTTCAGATAATTTCTGTGAGTTTCAATCTAGCTAAAGTTATAACTTACAAACGAGCAGTTCAACTTCAGTATAATCCCTCGAAGCCTTTCAAATCAAGAAATTCTCATGGCTTGTATCTTTTCTACTTGAGCATTTAACACAGAAGTTACACATTTTTGCTAATCTCTAATATGATATGAAATTTTTAAACTTCAGAGGCCACTGCAATATTTTCTATAAAGATGAAGATGACAAGTAAAGAATTCTGCTTTAATCCAAGAAGATATTGCAAAGGTAGATAACCAGAAATTTAACCAGAAATTAGCTCTTGTCATGGCAAAGTAAATAAATATCATCATACGTGAATGGCTTACTTAACGCAGTTGAATCCCAAAATGATATCTAATATAATGCACTGCGTAAAACCCCCATACTTAAATATCATCATATGCATCCAATCAGTCCAAGATAATAACACATCAAGATCCCATTAAAATCAAAATTGCTACAAGGCTGCGCTACTCTACAATTAAAAAATCAACAGTTTTGGTTTCTCTATTCTTCTCCACTTCTGAAGTAACTCTTAGAAAGCTCAGCAAGGCCTGGAAAAACTCTAGCAAAACTAAGTTCTACAGCAGACACGTCATTTCTTCTTTGATCCCCTGCAATACAAACATTAAGATTGATCATCTCCATCATTTACCGCTAGAAAAGAAACTTAACATAAGCATAACAGAAAAATAAATTATTAGTTTATCAGATTTAATTATAATTAACAAAAAAAGCAAACTTTAAAATAAGATCATTACCCTGCAGACTGTTGTGCAGGTGCTGTCGGTGCCTCAGTCGGTCCCTGATTCAGAGTTTCCATAGACATCAGAGACAGATTGAAATCATGTATGATTAACATGACAAACTTATATGCACTATTTTCCAATTTTATTTTATTAGTACAAACTGCTCTGCGTCTCTAAATATCTCATCATGTTATAGACAGAACAAATGAGAGTAGAAAAGTTCAGCTGATAATTAATTGCCAGCAAATGCAATCATACCTGGGCCAATCTTTCTTCCCTCCTAGCAATCTTCCTTTCACGACTTGCCTTGTTCTTTGCACGTTTTGCCTCAAATTGATCAGATAAGGTCTTCTCTCTGGCTTTCTCAGCCTTGGATTTGTGAATACTTTCCATCAAGACACGCTTATTTTTGAACACATTACCCTTGACTTTCATGTACATATCATGATACATGTGTTTGTCAATTTTCTTAGATTCTCTGTACTTACGTAACAATCGACGCAAAACCCTCATCCGTCTCATCCATAGAATCTTTGTAGGTAACCTAGCCTCTCTAGTACCTTTGCGCTTACCTGTGGCAATCAAACATCAAAAATCGTTGAGTATTCATCAGAATATAAATACACAGCTATAGCATATTTTATGAATGGGAGAGAGCTTTGCACACAGCAGTTGCAGATGAAAACATGGACTTTAACATAGGACTGATACAACATTCTTAAAGACAAATTGATAAATCAATCATATATATCGACACACGCTAACAGCAACTTTCTACACCTTAAGGATTTGCAATAGCACAATACATATTATGAAAACCAATAAAATCGCACATACCATATCCAGAATGACGACCCTTTCTTTTTGCTTCCAAAGCACGACGAGCACGAGCGCGAGAGTGAATTTTCATTGGCTTCCGAATAACAAACCCATCTTTGACCAACTTCCGAATGTTTTGCCCTGCAATAACAAAATATAAAATTGAGCACAACTTTTGACAAAAGTTCAACAAAAAAAATATCCCTGCGCATGTACACAACACTATGACCAAAATAAAACCACCTTTTTCAACATCAGCTTCCCTCTTCTCACTGTGTAGTAAGCATTCCCTTTCACCATTCTAGTATATTACAATGAATAACCCAACTTACAACACTCAAGGAATGAAGATTCTTAAAGGGCGGGTGGGGGAATCTCCTGGGACATTAAAATGAATACACCATCTTATAACACTGAAGAAAGATTCCTTAGGCTCGGGTAAGGTTATCTAATCTGCCAAAGTCACCCAAGACTTGCAACTGAGTTCAATCCAACAACTGAGTTCAATCCAAACACCAGAAACGGCTTATTAGCAAAGGCAAGGCAGCCCATGCAGAACGAAAAAAGTCTATCACGAACTTGAAATTTGGTGGCTAGATATCACGCCCCTTTGCGGTTAACCGCAGAACCGACACTCCCTTGACATAAAACCACCTTTGACCAACATACGAACTTTATTATGCACAAGATCATGTGAGGACACATCTGGAATCGATACAGATCTAGGGAAAAAACCCATGCTATAGAAAACCAAAATCCAATCCCAAACAACCAATCAGACGAAAAAAGGGTAGAATCTAAACAATAGGCAACAGACACAGCACTTTACCCTTTACCTTGATGTATGTCTTATTTAATCAGAGTAGAAAGTCTGCTGTTACAGCATCAGATTTTAATGAACGGATGGCCGGAATTTATGTTATAACAAAAATAGCAGGCATTTAAGAAACAGCTATAACCACCATAAACCTTTAAAAAACAACTCACACGATACATAATTGCACGAAAAAATAAAAACCCGGAATTTTATCACAGATCCAAACGGGAGAAATAGGATTGCATTTAATCGTAAACCAAGCTTGCTAAAGAAGATATGCATGTGTTCCTCCACGGCCATAGCACAGAAACCGATTCAGGAAAAACGTTTAAAAGGGAGCTGAAGGAAAAACAAAAAACCAAAAAAAAATAATAAAAAAAAAATCCATCGCTAACTCTAGATAAGGTTTACAAACTTAACTGGAATTGGCCATGGAAATCTCGCTGACTTCATTGGGGTCGAGCCAGACTTTTCCCTTCCCGCATTTCAGAACGCTCGCCGCTAGCCGCTTCTGAAGCTTCAGCGAAACCATTGTTCCTGGACCTTCGTCTCCCTCGCAAATTCCTCTGTTCTGTGAGTTTTGGGGTTTAAGGGTTCGATAAAAGTCCACTCCCCTACCTAAGATATAACCACAATTAGGGTTTCCAACTTTAATTTATAGAAAGGAGGTTTTAGAACAAGGAGAAAGAATAAAAATGGTAAACATATTTCGTTGACTGGGAAATTAGGGTAAGCGGAAGTATCGCATTTCCCATGGCTATGGAACCTTGGAGGTTATTGATATGGTAAACAAGGCATTGGATTATGGAACTTTGAGAGTGGCTCTCCATTTTTGGAAATTTAGTTGGAGGTGTTTGTCTTAGTCTTTATTTTTGTCTATATGTTTTTTTATTTACTTTAGGGTTTTTATGAATTTCAACTTCACATTGCAGTGCATTTTAATCTGAAGAACAAAGATATGAATCGTGCCAAAGCTTCTTTATAAAGAAGGCAGTAACACTATGTTGTGTTGTCCCTTTGTGAAGTTTATGGGGAAAACAAATTTTAATTTTGCACCTTTTTCTTCCATAAAGAAATAATTATGAAGAACAAAGACATGGATGGTGCCAAAGTTGGAGTAACACTATATTGTGTTGTCCTTTATGAAGCTTATGAGGAAAACAAATTTCAATTTTGCACTTTTTTCTTCTATAACGATATAATGATATGCAGTTGTCTATAATGAGACTTTTTGAAAGCCTTTCCGGTGGGTTTTTCCGGTCAAAATCCGACAGCAATTTATTCGAATCGCAAGTTTGATAGCTAGTTTCTGCACAATCAAAGCGTCCCAGGGGTATTTCAGGGCGCTGAATCCAAATATGCAGTTAAAAAACCATTTTAACTGCAACAAATCAAGATTTAACCTCAATTTCTTTGCCAGATTCCGTCATCGAAATCTCCAAAAAGTCGCATTATAGACAACTCCTAATGATATCACTTGCCATAGATTTCTTTCTTGCCTTGCTCAACCATAACAAATGCTAGAAATACTGGAGAAACCAAAAACACCACAGTTTAATAATAATGCCTTGAATATGAAATATCATTTCATTTGCTCGTCTTGGATCTTCACTCTCCCCAACTCAACAGGATTGTCATCCATCCTTCCAAACCTTTGCTTAATAACCCCATAGCCCCATGTTGAGGGGTTAGTGGAAAACATGTCAAAAGTAGTTAAATATATTATCAAAAAATAATTATATTTTGTAATTTATTTAAGTAAAAAAGTGAAAGTCTTGTATTTAGTAATTGAATATATAAGTGCATCTCATGCATGACTTACATTAAAAGTAAATCTAAAAATAAATTTCTACTAAAAATATAAAGACATGTCAAGGTTGAGGATTTCAACATATAGTTGAGTAAGTTGAGTGAGAGAGGGAGGGAGAGAATGCAATTAGGAAAGAGATTTTTGGGCAAAACGTAGTCCCATACAAGGATATGTACAATGAAGAATACTTCCATACAATCATACAAAACTTTATATAGTCACATAGATGTGATCATACAATTTTGCAAAGTAGTATGGATTGTTTGTATTGTTAGCCATATAGTTGTATTGCCTCAATAAGTTGTTCCACTCAGTTTGAGGTGATTTTGGTAGTTGTGTAGTGTTGTTTTTGTGAGTAGCATGTGGAGGTTTCCTTGTAAGTTTTTCAAAGGAATGTAAAGCTTATTTTGAATGAGTAATTATCAATGTATGTGTGAACTCCTTTTTACGCTTCCATTATTTAATTTCTAGCTGTTATGTGATTGATGTTATGGCCTAAAATTTAATTTCAGCATTAAATAAATACAACGATCTACTTGTTTGATTGAGATCATAAGGACATTAGTCACCTAGGGGCTTGAAATTTCCACATGGTATCAGAGTTAGCTTCTTTGATTTAGATTCTCAAGGATTTGCAATGGTAACTCAATTGTTGGAATGAAAAACCAACGGTTAGAGGATTTTAAACTAAGTTATCGTATTTGGGAGTTTGTGTAGTGGATTTCATATATGGCATTAACTAGCCTTAGGTTTGAGGACAATTTGAATGGTGCCTAAAATTTCTTAGCATGGAAGTTGAGGATTACACTTTTACTAAAAGAAATGATCGTTGGGATATTGACAAGGACGTTGTGACTCCACCTATAGATCCATAGCAATTGGTACCCCACAACAAGGAGGTGAAGGCCAATAGGATGATCTTCTATGCAACAACGGATCATATGATCTCTCATGCATCTAAGAAGAGATGACAAAGGAGATGTTTGATGCCTTGGTTAATATTTTCCACAGTTAGAACAAAAACAGGAAGATGATATTTTGGGACAGACCCATATCCATAGTAATGACCAAATGAGACACAATCACAAGTTACCTTGTGAAGGTCACATAAACTGTGATTAGCTTGCAACAGTTGGGAAGATCTTAGGTCCCAATAATACTAGTGTAGCCTTCTTATTGTTATTGTTAGTGTGGCCCCCTTATTGTTTTTATTGTGCCCATGTAGCCGCCATATTGTTATTGTTGTGCCCCATAGAAGCCCACTATTGTTATTGTTGTGCACTTACATTATTATTGTTATGTAGGCTCTTATTATATTGTGACCTCTTAAACTCCTATATATACCAAGGAGGTCTTGTCATTT
The DNA here is from genome assembly GCA_000404065.3 of Pinus taeda. Lineage (NCBI taxonomy): Eukaryota > Viridiplantae > Streptophyta > Pinopsida > Pinales > Pinaceae > Pinus > Pinus taeda. The sequence continues at coordinate 83,024 of APFE030769088.1, read as the reverse complement.
GTCTCATCCAATAATTGTTCATTTATGTGATGTAAAGGAGGTTACCCCATCAAAGAAGTTAATTTTAAAGTCGTTGATCTATTTTTTCTTTTGTTTTTTAACCTACTCACATAACATTTAGAATCAAAGCTTTGGATTCTAGGGTTTTGTTGCTTCAAACATGTTGTTGATTTTAGTTAACAATAGTATGTTCTATGCTTAGCACAATTTATTTCAATGTTCCTTAATAGCTCAATAACAATTTTCAATTTCCAATAGCAATCATAATAATCACATTGATAGTAAAAGCATATATAACATGAAACAAAATGCAGAAGATAAGTCAAGACAAGAGGACACTAGATTTGGTAGATGCCAGGAAAAAAACCCCATTGTGGGGAAAACCCTTTGATCAATTATTTGTATTATTATATCAAAAGTTCAGTAGAGAGAGAGAGTACAAAAGTCAAATTGCCTTGCCTAATATAGAGTCAAAACAACGCTATAAATTTCTACAATCAATTGCAATCAAACTTAAGCCCTAACTAGAAAGTCAACGATGGTCAAAACAACAACAAACCATCCTCAAAGCAACACGGTGTTCCTTAGTCAAACTCGACATGATCAGGAGGATAAATTCAATACAAAACATCTCTGTCAAACTCAGTCGAAGTAGAGAGAAAATTGTTGTAATTTTTTCTGCAGTCAAACTACAGTCAACCCTGAAGTCAACACAAGTCAAACAACCCAAAATTTCTCGACTTTTGTGCCCATAGATGCGGCCTATAAAAATCAAACTTTTGAGGCCAAAATCGTAGTTAAACTTAGTCAACGAGTCCTTGGTCAACCCTGGTCAAACCTATCATAGAACTCTGAAATTTCAACTTGCAATTCTACCAAGAAACTCATCCTCCATGCCACACATGTGAGATAGAGAAGTTGCCCAATAAATGTATGAACCAATCAAATGAAGAGAAAGAAGAATGTGTTATTGATGAATGTGCCAAATGAGGTGTGAAGTCTCTTGTATTTATACAATTCGTAGTGGGTGAAGAGACACATTCATTGGGCTTCTTGACTCTACATGATGATGAGGATGACATGAACAATTTACACATGTGTGGGCATAAATTCAAAATCACACTTCTGCTTGTCCGAATGAGATTATCTTTATATCAATCTTGGACCTCTCAAAAAAGGAATCTAATGCAACCATCATCTTCGTCAAATGAGTTGTCCCAAGGTGTAATTTGGCCCTAGTTGCTAATTTTAACACTCCCTCTCAACTAGGGATAATTCCATCTATCGTCATCGATCACCATCTCCACCATCTCATCTCTGCTCTGTTGAACCATGAAGTAATAATGAAGAAGAATCTATCAAGAGTGTTGAGATTGCAACAAGATGATGGAGCTTAGTGAAAAGAGTCGCCTTCATTAAGTGGGCCCGTAGGCTATTTTTGGCGCAAGTCTATTTTTAGACTATGTCTATTTTTAGACATATGGATCATGTCTATGGATTGCAGGTTGTTGTTTATGGATAATTGATCAAGTTGGGAAAAATAGATGGACTTCTATCTTTAGATCACAGCGGAGTGACTGCTCAGTCTAAATATAGAACAGTCAAATATTATTAGCTCATAATAATATTTAGACTATAAACTTTGTCTTATTCTCTTGGAGCACTTCAGGATGAGCTACGGATGTGGTCATGCAGATCCCAGAAGGAAATACGTGGTTACCTATGGGATGACTAATATTTGCATGCAGGACTTCAGTTAGAACTCAAGTGAGTTGAGTTTAGTTGACTGGAGGTGCATTTGATGGAGTTGTGTTCAGTTTAGCTTTGTTAAACTGGTTGTATTTAGTCTAACTGGCAAATAGACTAGAGATGAGTTGGGTGAATTAGTTATTAATTAATTCACAAGTTATTAACTCATAATACAACTAATGAATACATGAGTTAACTCAGTTGCATGTCAGTGCATTTTCAGTTCAGCAGGGATAGGTGTTAGAGAATCAGATTGCTATCAGTTGTGACTATAGTTGTGCATCAGATCTTGCACAATCAAGGGATTGAGTATGCCAATGAGTTTGCCCACGTATTTGCCCACATTGTAGCTTGTGCTCACGTGATTTTTCCAAGGAAATACGTGGTTGCCTTGGAATTATCATCAGTTCTTGAGCAGGTATTGAGCAGGGGAGGCAGGCAAGCAGCGAAGGAGATTTGAGCCAGTGATTGATTCAGATCTGAGCTGTATTGTGTGTAACAGAGGTGGAGATACTTGTGAGAAGTATTATGCTGTGTAATGTTACATGACTCAATCATTAATATACAGATAGTTGGGGTTTTTAGCGAGATGCTTTCCCCGGGATACATACTGTGTTAATGTGTGAATGCTCTTGATGTTTTTATTGTTATTGATGCTGCTATATTGATGATCAACGTAGAGGAGCTTATGTATTGTGTATGTTTTCCGCAATAGTACATGATCAGGATGATCTCTGTTGAATATGTGTTAAATTATTCAAAATTTCTACAGCTTGGATCACGCTCATCTGAACCTGCAATTCTTTAAGGCCCTGTTGGACCTTTGTCAATACTACCTTGTATTGATCTTCAATATTCCCCCACATCTCCTCCATCGTAGCTCGGACAGTGTCACCAATTTCATCAAAGTCCCCCTCAGTGAGGACCAATGGTTCTTTGCTAGTGGATTTATCTTATTTTTTCTTCTTCTACACACTGCCTTCACTCTGATTCTGTCACTTCCTTATTATAAACGAGGAATCAACTTCCTCCATGTCCACAATAGGGTCTTTATTGCCATAATCCCCCTTGTTCATCTCCCGCTCTACTGCACGCTTGGTTTCCTACGTAGTTTTTTCCTCTAGGTCAATTGTGACTGTTAGAGGCACCTTCTTGGTATCCTTCATGGCTACTGATTTTTCAGCCTACGTACATGTAGTGGTCTTACTTGTGCCTTCCTTCTCTGTCACTATTATAATTCTTGGGGTAAGCCAGTTACTCGACCACTTACTAATGACCATCAAGATGTCATCTTCAAAAACTAAGTGTGGTAGCTCATGCCATACCTTCTCCAAATATTTTTGGGTGTGGATAAAGACACTGTGAAAAACCACTTTAAAGTTGGCAATGTCACTATATTTTTTTAATTATGTAGGTTATAGCTACAGCCTTTGGTTGACCACTGTGCCTAGATCCATCTTGAATAGAACCCAAAATATTTTATTCTTTGTAACTTGGGTTGGTTCCTTAGATGCCCACAGTGAGGAAAACTTCGCAGCCTCACACACATTAATTTCCACATTGGGAAACTACGAATCTTCCGGTGTTTGCCATGCTACAAATGTGATTAAGAGTAATAGCCACGTGTAGTGGAATGGCTTCCCTTCCTCTTGTACTTCTTGACAGTCATCCAAAAACTCCTGATATAGATATCTAGACCAGTTAAACTGGACCACCTTGCTTCACTATGCAACCAAGGATACAACTGGAGTAGGTACTTCTTTTGCTCGACACTTCCTCATGATCTTACCATCCAAAATGGATGCAGAAAAACACAAAACCTCATCGTTAATAGAACTGATAGCATACCCCCATGACCTCTTGACTAAGCTGAAGTCACTCTTCATCTGATCAGCCAAATTTTTCTCTTGAGACTTCACAACAAATGTGTCTTTGGGGTTCGTGCCTTGGTAAGGTAGCGTAGTAATCTTTCAGATTAACATATCATCAATCAGGATTGGCGTTCTAAGCCATAGGCACCCATCATGTACTAATGCCAATAGTTGGTGCACACAGGTTGTGTTTATGTTGTTGCACCCAAAGTGTGGAACATAAAGCATTTTCAGCAGCCCAACGTGTTGAATATCGGCTACCCACTTCATTGGTTCAATCCTTGTCACTCCGGCTTCTTCATATAAATAGATTGGAGGTACTTGCTAGGCTCGAATTTGGGATACTTTCTGCGATCATTGAAATCCCAGTCTTCCATGCGAAGTTGTGGCACCCTTCCCAACAACTCTCCTTCAATCGACACTTCCTCTGGTAGCAGGGGTGTACATATCTTGTATATTATAGAATCTGGGTAATTTTTCACCTTTGAAGTTAGTTTCCTTAGCAACATATAGGGTGGCAACCTGGAGATTGGTTCCACATCGTCTACGCTGATATCCTCAATTATGTCAGTTATTTCTTCCTCATTCAGATCTTGGGGCTCCATTGGTTGCTTATTTTTATCCATTTTCTCCTTATTCCATTGTTCTGTGGGGATTTTCCTCGGTGATTTCCTAATCGGGGTCCTTTGGGGCTTCTTTTGCTTCTTGGCCACTGCTGCTGCGATAGTAGGCCTAGTTCTCGGTGATCTTGGTGTAGTAGCATAAGCTGGTTGTGAAGCAATCATGATGGATTCTAGCCCTCAACTTAGAAACTCCTGCTCAAGCTCCTTCCCACTCCAATCAGACATGTAGTAAAATTCTCATTCACACTTAAACACAAAATCACACAGCAAATTCTCAATAAAAAAAGTGTCTGAAGTGGAGGGGGGTGCCATATTTATAACCTTTTTCAAATTCAAACCACTCAATCCCCTCCAGATCCTCCTCATAAATGAGAATTTGGTGGTAAAATTACCCAAATATGCTCATTAAATGTTTTTCCCCCGCTCCTTTTAACAGAAATTTCCCTTTCAAATCAACCCCAATAGTCATATTTTGGACGAACTGTGTCATACCCCTCCCGATGGTGCAGTTACCCCTTCTTCGTCGTAGCTTCCTCCACCTCTGCCATCCTCCTGAATGTTGCACAACCCTCCTTCTTCGATAAGGTCCTTCATTGGGAGAGTACTGTATAGTCTCATACTTCCTTCCAACTACATGTAGCGCTAAGGCTATCCCCAATTCATATAGTCATTATGTAGGCTTAGGGATGGAATCGCCCCTGTAGAGTATCAACCTA
>APFE030769088.1:63930-74700 GCA_000404065.3 Pinus taeda | reverse complement strand
AAAGAGTCGCCTTCACTAAGGTGGCCCGCAGGCTATTTTTGGCGCAAGTCTATTTTTAGACTATGTCTATTTTTAGACATATGGATCATGTCTATGGATTGCAGGTTGCTGTTTATGGATGATTGATCAAGTTGGAAAAAATAGATGGACTTCTATTTTTTAGATCACAGCGGAGTGACTGCTCAGTCTAAATATAGAACAGTCAAATATTATTAGCTCATAATAATATTTAGACTATAAACTTTGTCTTATTCTCTTGGAGCACTTCAGGATGAGCTACGGATGTGGTACATGCAGATCCCAGAAGGAAATACGTGGTTACCTATGGAATGACTAATATTTGCATGCAGGACTTCAGTTAGAACTCAAGTGAGTTGAGTTTAGTGGACTGGAGGTGCAGTTGATGGAGTTGTGTTCAGTTTAGCTTTGTTAAACTGGTTGTATTTAGTCTAACTGGAAAATAGACTAGAGATGAGTTGGGTGAATTAATTATTAATTAATTCACAAGTTATTAACTCATAATACAACTAATGAATACATCAGTTAACTCAGTTGCATGTCAGTGCATGTTCAGTTCCGCAGGGACATGTGTTAGAGAATCAGATTGCTATCAGTTGTGACTATAGTTGTGCATCAGATCTTGCACAATCAAGGGATTGAGTATGCCAATGAGTTTTCCCACGTATTTGCCCACATTGTAGCTTCTGCTCACGTGATTTTGCCAAGTAAATACGTGGTTGCCTTGGAATTATCATCAGTTCTTGAGCAGGTATTGAGCAGCGGAGGCAGGCAAGCAGCGAAGGAGATTTAAGCCAGTGATTGATTCAGATCTGAGCTGTATTGTGTGTAACAGAGGTGGAGATACTTGTGAGAAGTATTATGCTGTGTAATGTTACATGACTCAATCATTAATATACAGATAGTTGGGGTTTTTAGCGAGATGCTTTCCCCGGGATACATACTGTGTTAATGTGTGAATGCTCTTGATGTTTTATTGTTATTGATGCTGCTATACTGATGATCAACGTAGAGGAGCTTATGTATTGTGTATGTTTTCCGCAATAGTACATGATTAGGATAATCTCTGTTGAATATGTGTTAAATTATTCAAAATTTCTACAAAGAGTGAGTTAAAAGACCTTGCCACTCTCCACTGACAAAAGTTGGTTCAGAGGTAGAAACCTCAAATGATCCCAAATCAAGTTGTTGAACACCATGCATCCTAAACATAGGGAGTATGAAAATACATGATGCACCCATCAGTAGTGCAATGGTCCCTATCCACGTTTCCCAACTCATTGGCCAGATGAAAGGTACTTCCCATGATTCCCGGACTACGTGAGTAGTATGTATGTTGGGTTATCAGCAAGAGAAGGTGAACCACTCATCCTACTCATATGCCATAGGAGAAGGTGAACCACTCACCCTACACACATGTCACCATGGGGTATCACAGGGGAAGGTGAACCACTCACCCTGTACACAACACACCACATAGAGGAAGGTGAACAACTTACCCTATGGTTGCTCATAGCTCCAAGAAGTACCCCAACCCCCTAGGAGCTCTCAGAGCTCAATGTACAACTCAAGCGGGACCCTCGTGAGAGGATATTTCCATGACTCCAAGTCTCTCTCAAAAGGTTAAGAATTTGACCTTCGCCAAAGGCTTCGTGAGGATATTTGTGACCTGCTCATCATTCCTGATGTGTTGGAGCCTTATTGCTCCTCGTTGTACCATATCCCAGTTAAAGTGGTACATGATATCAATGTGCTTGGAGCGGTCATGGAACACGGGATTCTCTGAAAGGTGAATCCCACTCTGGTTTTCGCAGAAGATCATGGTGGTATTCAACACGTGCTCAAATAGCTCACTGAAGAGCTTCCTCAACCAAACAGCTTCATAACATGCCATACTAGCTACAATGTATTCAGACTTAACGGTGCTTAGTGCAACCGATTTCTGCTTCCTGCTCATCAAATAAAGCGAAGCATATCCTAATGAGAAACAACATCTAGACGTGCTCTTACGATTCAGCACACTACCAGACCAGTACGCATATGTATATCCATGCAGCCTCAAATTCCTGGCAGTGTATCTCAGTCCATAATATATTGTGCCCCAGAGATATCTCAAGAGATTCTTAGCAACAATCCAATGTATGTGATGAGGTGATCCAAACTTAAGTAGGAATGCAACAAATTACAGATATAATCATAAATAGATAGGTGCAGCAGAAATAACACTTCATTTCATTAATAGAAAAATATTAAACTATACTTACAAACAAAATGGAAATAAACTAGCTCGGGCAATGGTAGCTTATCTCTGAGAAAAGATGTGGCGGCTACATGCCTTTGAACTATGTTACAATGAAGCTCAAGGGCCTATTTATTATTGAGCAACAAGTGAAAACCCTAAACAACTGAAACCCTAACCCCAAGGGATGTAATGCCAAGAGTTTATGAGCCATGTTGGGGTTAGTTGAGTAGCCAACTTCCTGGGGTCGTAACTTGGTCATAGTATCTTTGTTTGGCACGTACGATACCTTTTTGGAAAGGTCTCTCTTGAGTACTATAGGATTTGCGTCAAGCCCCTACCTATGGCTACAAGTCTACAACGGACCTAAAAAAATGTCGTTTAGGGGGTCAAAACTGCTCCAGAAGTTCAGGAGCCAAAAAAATTGCTAAAAATAGTAAATGCTAAAATAAGCAAGGAAACAGATGAAATTGACTGGTTTTCTAGGTGGAATAGGCGGGTGGCCACCAATATCCACTTGGATCATTCCTCCCCCCTTAGGAAGCAATGGTCCCCATTACTTGCAGAGCCTCCATGAGGTGACGAAATTTCTGTTGAACTTGGTCCTTAGTGAACCACTTGCCCTAGTGAAGGAGTTGGCCTACTTTGACAACTCGATATAGTTGGATACTCTGTTGGCGAGTGTTATTGATATGTGTGTCCATGAGTTGTTCGGTCGTGGCTTGTTCCATGTAGTTGGGTTGAGCTTTATTGGTGTGAGTTGTTCTGCAATGTCGAATGTGTCCAACAATGGTGGAAAGTATGGCCGAAGGCTATCTACATTGAACATTGGTCGTAAACCAAGGAACAGTGGGATGTTGATCTCGAAGGCATTATCATCGACAACCTTGGTGATGGTGTAGGGCCCATATCGGAGTGGGCGAAGCTTGCAGTGGGGTCTAGTGAGGCGCTCCTTCTGCAAATGTAGCCAAACTATGTCACCCACCTGGAACTTGTGCAACACTCGATGTTGATCATGGTGTTGGTATCAAATTATGACTGTCCATTCCACTTAAAATTCTCTTTTGACTATCATTTTTTACCATTTAACCTTCATATTCCAGCCATAATCGTTAGAAACTAAATGATATGATTTCATTATCATTATTTTTAGCTTGGAATTAATTTTTGAAATTATTATGTTAAAAATGACATTTTTCAGAAAATTACAAGAAGTTGTGACTTCCTGTAAATGCTCCATTGTTTGACATGTTGCACAACAGGTGAGTGAATTTTAAGATTGTGGGCATGAAGTAAAATGCACACGGATGGTGGATCACCTATCCACTTTTAGTTTTGAAGAAAATAAGTGTTTGGTCAACGCTGGTCAAACCCATCCACTTCAGCAAGTTTTCCAGATTTTGTGAAGAGAATAATTTTTATTTTGAGAATTTTTGCATAAATGAAGGAACTGATTCAATTTCGACCTTCTTAGATGTAATTAATATAATTTTGTTAGCATAATAGGGAGGAGGAATAGCTTCTTTTGTTATAGGATTCATGATAAATAACCTATGAAAGAAGACTATGTTTTAGAGCTAGATTGTGAATGTATGAAAGTACAGCTTGTGCATTTTTTATTCCAAACTTAATACAGACTTCATAACCAAGTTTATGTCTCAAGATCTAGTGGTTACACTCTTCTGAATCGTTTTATAGTGTGCTTGTGAAGTGTTGAAGGGCCCTCATCACTACGCTGGTACACTCCGTTTTTAAGTTTCCTCACTAGTTATATATACAAATTCGAAAATTAGCAGTTATTTTATGTGCAGAAGTAAAGGTTATGTTATTAGAGTTATCAATTGAGAAGAGCTTGCATTTGTTGTGAAAAGAACCTTGTAAAAGGATTCAACTAATTCTGATCTTGAAATTGATATATATGCTTGTTGTCATACAAATTCCATACTTGCTTATTGGCTTTGACTTTGAAAACAATTCTGGTTTTATTTCCAAGTGATTCAGATTGTAGTTGTCAAATTCAATTTTCAGTTTGATAGGTGATTCTTGTAAAAGATTCAACTGTTATTGGTTTGCCACATTACTCATCTTATTCACTATTTGGTTTAATTTGTTATCGAAATTACTTTGGATTGTTATGATTGGGGAAAGTTCTATTGAGCAGTATTCTTGTAAGAGAATGTTAGGATTTTAACCAGTCATTAATACTCTCTTCTTGTTACTTAGGCAATTAGAATTACATAAGATTGTTTTATCTAGATTGATGCTTGAGTGATTGAAAAGACAAAAAAGGATCTCTCGTGAGAGAGCATTGTTAATTTCATTCACTAGGCTGTCATTAGAATCTTAGTTCCTTTTAGATCTATATACTTTAGGTGAGCACCTCTAAGTGTACTTTCTCGGGTTGATAAAGGAATTAAGAGTTTAACTTACCTTAGTAAGTAAATACCAAACATTTTGGCGTCGTTGCCGGGGAGGTGCAACTGGAAAGATTAAAAAAAAAAACTTAAAATCAACAAAACAACAAAAACATAGAGTTAAATTTAAATTTTAGTCATGTTTATTTATGTCTAGGTTTAGGGATGAAAAAGGAAGATTCACAAAAACCCCCCAACCAACAACTAATCCACCATTAGGAGAAAAATCATTAGAAAAGATTGAGTACACAACACCAACAGGAAAAGTTACTATGGAAAAACTTGAGGAGAAACAGAGATCAGGCCAAAGACTCACTCTCATTGAAAGACAAATCCTGCTAGTACATCAAGCAAAGAAAAGATATATCCCTAAGACTTCAACAATAGAGAAATTAAAAGAGAATAGTATAAAAATCCAACAGCCTATCTACGAAAAATCTTCCTTCAAGAACTAAAACAAGAAGAAGAGAAAGAAACCTTAGCCGAATCACAAATTACAATGGCTGAAGATGGACGATCCAAAGGCCCTACACCTGAACAACTAAGAGAGTATGAGAGACAAATGGAACAAAGGAGGAGAAGAAGGGAGAATGAAGAAAAACAACAAAATGATACTCTGTTTGGAGGAAATCAAAATCCACTAGAAATGGCCGAGGAAATTCAAGATAGAGGAGAGCAAATGGATGAGGAAATTAAAATGAAAAACATACCGCCATCTGTATTACCAAACTTTTATGGTATGGCATCCAAAGACCCAAACTCGTTTTTATTCGAATTTGACATAGTATGTCTAACCTATGGATATACCGATGATGCACATAGACTTCGACTTTTTCCTGCTACCTTAAAAGCAGTAGCACTTAGGTGGTTCATGGGATTAGGTGAACATTCAGTCACTAATTCGGATGACATGAGAATTTTTTTTTTTGAAAAAGTATCAACCATATTGTCGATCAAAAGATTCTAAAGATGACATCTTTACAATGAATCAACAAGAAGACGAGACCTTAGAATACTTGGAAATATTCTCATATAATCTACAAAAATCAAAACATAGAACTATGTCTATTGATCTTATTCGAACAATCTTTCTTAAAGGCATCTAGGATGAGTATCTAGATGACCTCAATCTCATGGGTAAAGGGGACATTTCTAATTTACCTTTTGAGAAGATTGCTAAATTATGTCAAAAGTACTCTAGGATTAGGGCAAGAAATGGGAAAAGAGCCATGACATCAAAGATCACAAAATCTGCTACAGGAAATACTACTAGAGCTGAACTAGGCAATCTATTTGAAGATTTCAAAACAGACCTTCTAAGTACTCTGGGAAATCAAATAGATACTTTGAAAACAAAGAAAAGACAAGACGAACAAGAGAAAGAATTATCTATATATTGTCCCAAATGCAGACAAAAACATGCTTTGAAAGAATGTCCTTTAGATAATGTGCAGGTTTGTGGGTTTTGTACAGAAAATCATGACACTAAGGATTGCACAAAGATGAAAATTTTGCAGAATTACAATTTGCAAGCCAATGCAGAAATGGAGAACATGTATTTCATGGGAGCTAGAAGGCCATGGCAACCAAGGCCTCCAGGTATGTATCAAAATCCGAATTCAGCAAATCATAACATGCCTATTCAAATTTTTTTGAATGTTCCTATGCCTTGGAAAAATTGGTTTAATCAACAACATCAAACATACCCACAACAAGGATGGAAAGGATATTCTTTTCCTCAGCAATTTACTCAACAACAACCTCAGCAATATCAGCAACCATTTGCTCAACCATATTGCCAACACTATCAGTCACAACACTCTTAGTCATATCCACAACAATACCCTCAGCAACCAGTAGCTTATCAACAACAAAATCCTCAACAAACATTACATGCTCCTCCACAAATAAATCCACCTCAGCTACAACTACCATCCAACCAACCTCCTAGACCTACACAGCTACCAGCTCAACCCATAGCTAACCCAAACAACCGAATAGATAGACCAACTTACAGTGTAGATGAGGGACCATTGTACCCAACTCTGCCACTGCAAAACATTGAACTAAGGTCAGGTCGAACTTTGCATAAAGACCCTCCACCTGTTCAAACATAGTCACAAAAAGAGAATCAAGATGATGAAGAAGAAAACCAACCATGTAGCAAACAAAGAGACCCAACACAAAACATTCCAGAAAAGGGTCAACAAATCAAAACATTACAACGACCTCCATTTCTGGAATGATTACTTCAACCAAAATTACCTACACCATTGCCACAATTTGATGTTCTAGATGATTTGAGAAATGTGTATGTTAAAATGCCATTACTCCAGGCAATCAAGGATATTCCGATTTATACCAAAGCCATTAAAGAGCTCTGTCTCAAGAAGCCTGCAAAGAAAATATTTGATCCACAAACAATACATGACATTGGCAATTTAGCTGGCTTGATGTCAAATGTCATTTCCATGGAAAAATATGTTGACCCAGGCATACTTAGAGTCACAACAATTATCAACAAAATTTCAATTCCAAACACTTTGATTGATTTAGGAGCTGCAATAAATGTCATGACATTGGACACAATGAAAACTTTGCAGTTAACAAATTTATAGTCAACCCCAATTGTTTTGGAATTAGAAGATCGCTCTAAAGTCATTCCTGAGGGGGTACTAGAAGATATAATAGTTTCACTGGACTCTTGGGAGTATCCAGCTAATTTCTTAGTACTTCAGCCAAAATCCAAATTGGGAGGACACACACTCATACTTGGCAGACCATGTTTGGAAACTCCTAATGCATTCATTGGATGTAGATATGGTAACATGATCATTTCTAGAGGCATAGAGAGAAAACAACTTACCTTGTATCCATCAGCCCAAGCCCCAACGGTAACACAAAACTTATGGCTTGATGACAAGTATAATGATCAGGAAGAAATATAATTTGTTTTTAGCATAAATCAAATGTATGATATTGAGGAAAACAACAACGCAGATTTAGTGGAAATGTTTATCTCTCAAACTGATGTTTTAGAAGAGTTGAGAAATGAACAATACACTATTGCAGATTACATGTTGCACAAAGCTTTCAGGAAACATGCACTATGTACTCTCTGAAAGAAATATTTGATGAAATCTTTCCAATCAACTCCATTACAAACACACAAAGAAAGGCAATAGAAATCAGCCTAGGAAAAACATTGAACATCTCAGGAAAAGAAATTGCTTGACTTGCTCACCAAATACCAAAAGGCATTCGCTTGGGACTACACTGACATGCAGGGAATTCACCTAGAAACTTGCACTCACCATATCTATAGAGACACTAGTATTCAACCAGTGAGGCAACCACAAAGACGGATGAACCCCATGCTCAAAGAGGTTGTAAGAGATGAATTGCAGAAATTACTAAAAGTAAAGTTCATTTATCCCATTTCCGACAGCCAATGGCTATCTCCATTAGTAATAGTTCCCAAGAAAAACGGTAAATGGCGAGTTTGTGTTGACTATCGAGAAATGAATAAAGCCACCCTTAAGACTACTTTCCACTGCCATTTATTGACCAAGTTTTGGATACATTAGCTAGAAAAATGTCATTTTCCTTTCTAGATGGTTTTAGTGGCTACAACCAGATTAGCATTGCCTTAGGAGAGCAAGATAAAACAACATTTACCTGTCCCTGGGGAACTTATGCTTACAACATACTACCATTTGGCTTGTGCAATGCTCCAACAACATTTCAAAGAGCAGTATTAGCAATTTTTGCTGATCTGGTCCACGAATGTGTTGAGGTATATATGGATGATTTTTCAGTATATGGTGATTCCTTTGACAATTCTTTGCAAAATCTTGAGAAAGTTTTACAACGATGTATAGAAACCAATTTGTCTTTAAGCAATGAAAAATGTTATATGATGATGAATGAGGGAATAGTCTTAGGACATCATATTTCTCCTGAGGGAATCAAGGTAGACTGAAACAAAATACAAATTATTGTCGAATTGTCAATTCCAACAAATCAAAAAGATGTGAGAAGTTTTCTTGGTTATGCAAGTTATTATAGGAGATTTATTGAAAATTTTAGCAGGATAGCATTGCCACTATTTAAACTTCTTGCAAAAGATATAACATTCAATTGGAATGAGGCTTGTCAAAAAGCTTTCGAGAAACTCAAAGAGAAACTAAGTACTGCTCCAATTTTAAGGGGACCCAATCGGACTTTACCTTTTCACATTTCAACTGATGCATCTGACACAGTAGTAGGAGCTTCCTTAGGGCAAAAATAAGATGCTTTAACTTACGCTATTTACTTTATCAGTAAAAATTTGACACTTGTTGAACTCAACTATATAGTAACGAAAAAGGAAATGCTTGCAATTATACATGCGGTGAACAAATTTCGTCATTATATAACTAGATATGAAGTCCTCGTTCACACGAACCACTCTGCCATTAGATACTTAATGAACAAACCTATTACTAATGAAAGGATCACAATATGGTTACTCTTACTGCAGGAATTTAATCTCACCATATTAGACAGACCAGGGAAAGAGAACCAAGTAGCAGATTACTTTTCTAGACTACAAAATTCAGGTGAAATTGTCCAAGTTGAAGATTCATTTCCTCATGAACACTTGTTTGCAATTTCAGTGTTAGCTCCATGGTATGTTGATTTAGCTAACTACTTGTCCACATGAAAGGTACCACCATCTTTCAGTTCAAAGGAGAAGAAAAGGCTGGTCAAACAAAGTGCAAGATATTCATGGGTTAATGGCGATTTGTTTTACACTGGTTATGATATTATCATTAGAAGATGCATTAGAGAGGATGAAATAATTGATATACTAACCTCGTGCCATGATCAACCTTGTGGTGGCCATTTTGCAGCTAAGAGGACAACACACAAAATTCTTAGCCTTGGCTACTATTGGCCATCAATTTTCAAAGATTGAAAGAAATATGTAAGAAGTTGTGACAGCTGCCAACACATGGGCAGACCAACCACTTCCGATGAGATGCCACTACAACCATAGGTGCATCTAAAACCATTTGAAAAATGGGCTCTAGACTTTGTTGGACCCGTCAATCCACCATCCAAAGGTAAGAAGTACATTCTTGTATGTACCGATTATGTGACTAAATGGGCTGAAGCAAAGGCACTTGCAAGGGAAATTGAACAAATAGTAGTCAATTTCCTATTTGAGGAAATCTTTGTTAGATATGGAGTACCCAGAGAGATAGTAACAGATCAAGGGACTCAATTCACATCAAGACTAGTTCAATAAATTACAGAGAAGTACAAAATAAAGCATAGACGAAGCACACCCTACCATCCACAGGCCAATGGCCAAGTGGAATCTACAAATAAAACACTAGAAGGGATCATGACAAAAACAGTGGCAACAAACAGAAAGGATTGGGCAGACAAGCTAAATGAAGCACTCTGGGCATATAGAATTACTTGGAAAAACACAACAGGGTTTACACCCTATCAACTAGTGTATGGCAAAGAGGTCATGCTGCCAATAGAATTTCAAATACATACATATAAATTGGCTGCAGATTTAGGAATAGACCTCTCTGAAGCCCAGCAAGAAAGAATCATGCGATTGAACCAGCTGGACGGATGAGACCGGAGGCAGTGCAAAGGACAACAATGATACAACAACAAAGGAGACAGTGGCATGACAAGTTAATTAAGAAGAAGGAATTTCAAGTTGGTGACTGGGTATTACTCTTTGACTCAGAATTCAAGGATTATAAAGCTAAATTTACAACCCACTGGATGGGCCCTTATGAAATCATTGAAGTCTTTGAGAATGGATCAGTCAAAATAACTTCAATTAACCAAGAAGGACAGACATATTTGGTCAATGGACATAGGCTAAAGATCTACCATAAGCTTGTCAACAGATAAGACTTCATGAGGACAATATCACAACAAAAGGAGGTACAAATAGTACAATAGTCAGCTGTAATATCCAAGCCTTGAATAGTTTCTATTTTCTACAATAAAATTAAATCTCTCTCTCTCTCTCTCTCTCTCTCTCTCTCTCTCTCTATCTATCTATCTATCTATCTATCTATCTAT
>APFE030769088.1:45513-63354 GCA_000404065.3 Pinus taeda | reverse complement strand
ATAATGTTTAGATATGAAAACCAGAGATGGCATAATCTAAACACTAATTCTTATGAGAAAACCAAGAAATTGGCTTGTAAGAATTCCTTTTAGCTTAGTGTAAATAGTAAAATAAAAAAAAGGGATTCTGAAAGAAATATGACTTGAGGACAAGTCAAATCATCAGTTGGGGAGGAGAACTTTGAACTTGTTCATGCTTTTCTGTCACCCTAAGTTCATTTTCAGCAGAGGAAGAGATTTGTCTTTACATTTTCTAATGGATTCTTAAGAAATGATTATTGTTCAGTATTTTCCAAAAGGATTTGTTTGTAAACTCAGAATTTCTCAAAAAGGGACCTGTTATATACAAATTCTATTCTCATAAAGGGACCTGTTATCATTTTTAGGCAAGGGACCTATTCTAAGTACATTTTCAGAATGAGATCTATTAAGAGGAAGATTGCATCAACAAAGAAGAAGATCGCATCCAAGGAGAAGAAGATTGCAAAGAAGAAGACTGGACTGCACCTAAGAAGACAGAGACTACATTTAAAAAAGAAATGGACACCATCACATTTTGCCTGAACATATCAAGCAACAAAAGCCAGCTTCCACGCAAAGAGATATTAGAGGGCTATAAGAATTATCATTTTAATATTTTTAATTTCTTTTATTAATTTCAAATTTTAGATGGTGGTTTATGATAATTATTGATTTCAGTTTCTAAATACCCAGCTTATACTATATCATTCATTCTTATATCCTGTAGGAGTCAGTCCTACTCTTCTACATATATCCTATAACTATAACCTATTTCCTATTTTTGAACATTAGTCCTATCTTCTGCCTTGTATATATTCCTGAAGGTCTAATCCTTAAGGTCTACCTTTTGATCCTGTACATACAATTCTAATCAACCTATAGTCATAAGTACCAACAGACCTACCAAAACTAAGAATGCATACTTAAGGACTGAATTTTGAAGAAAGGGATCAGGTCATGAATACAAAGGATTTATAAATTTGTATGCTTTTCAACCTACAAATTTTTTTAAATCTAGAAAATAAAACATAATTGATAGACAAAGGGTATGTGATCATAAGAAAGGATTAACGACTAGCTCAACAAAATCATTATGACCCAATGCTCTTATGACCTAAAGGCATCATAATGGTCTGTATACCCGATTTTATCATTCAAAGACCATTGTCAGGACTCCGAAGGCCATCATTAAAAATCCTTGTGTAAGGCATTGAAGGGAGTATCATTGAAGCATATGTTGCGTGAAGAGATTGAGGGTTCATTGCATAAACAAGTAATGAATGAAGGAAGTAAGTATTGTATTCGTTACAAAGTATAGGTAGAAGTTTCGACCTGTAGAAAACACTATGAATTAGAGTTGTTGCCATTTTAAAGGTCATAAACCAATCCTCTCTGAGTTTCATAAGGGTATAGCGTTACGAGTATGTTGACAATAACAATGTCAACATACGAGTAAACGAGCCACGACACAGGGGAGACCCACCAGAACCGGTTGAAGGGAATTGCGATTTTATTGGCAGCATCCTCCATTAAACAAGAGATACGCATAATACTCAGGCCCAGGTAGTTCTCTTATCGTAACTATGGTAAAATTTGTTTTTACAGCATAAGGGAAATACAATAATTTTCTACAAACTATGGTAGAATTCTTTTAACAATTGTAAACTCTTCTTATACATAAAATAAAATAAAAATAAAAAAATTGACCCAAGCAGAGCCACAACAAGTTGACCCTTCCAAATACCATAAGGATTGCATAGACGTTTTTAGGGCAAAACACTGGCTGCCATTCTTAGAAAAAATACAGTGGGCACAATGAGCAAACGACAAGGGAGTTTGCCTCTTCATTTACGGGTGAGAGAGCCAATGTAGGAAAATTGTCTTTTTGGGTCTCAGAAGACACAATTGCTCAGGCAATAGGTATAAGCCCAGAAGGAGAAAAGTATTTTAAAGCTAAGCAATTCAAAGAGAAAACATGGACACATTTCATATCCAGGACAAGGGTATCATCAGTTGACTGGAAATCAGGGATACCAAGGAGTTGGCTCACTCATCCATGGGATGAAATAGTTTATGTCATTCAGAAATTTATAACTTGTGAGGGAAGATACAACATTGTGTTTCTTTATCATATCAAATTGTTAATGCATCTAAGAGGGGACTGCATTATAAGTTTGCCTTATTTTCTTTTACAAAGTTTGACTAAAATGTCTAAGACCATACAAAAACAAAGGAAAAACAAGGATAAGAGTCTACACCATTTTGGTTTGATAAAAATCTTGATTGAATTTGAACTACAAAAGATGAATGTAACCTAGAAGAAGTTATTGGTAGCTAATGAGTTTATGACAAATGAGGAGCAAGCAAAGCAACAAAATTTACAAGAGCAGCATAATTCAAAGGAAGGGCAACAACATGCAGAACTAGTGATTGATGTAGATGTTATAGAGGAAGACTTTTCAGAGTACAGACTAAGTAACTTTGTTCCATCCAGCAGCAGTATTAGAACAAGGAGGCTGAAAGGGTTGAACAGGATAAAATTTTCTCTAATTACGCAAGAATGTCTAGAAAGACTAAGATAGGTCAGAGAGGGAAAACGGTGGAGGAGGATGATGTTCTACAACAGGCACAATATGAATACATACAGGGATTGGAAATTAAAGACAAGGAAAAGGAGCAACAAGAATAGAAGGTCTCGGGTAAAAAGAAAAGAAAACTGGAAAGGAAAGTTGAGAAGTTACAACAGTAGCTTATGGAATCAGAGGTTTTGGAAAAAGTAGTAAAAAGAGAAAATGAGACACTCAAAATACAAAGCAAGAAGTTTCAAGTTGAGAATGAAAAATTGAAAAAGAAGGTTAAGAAACTCACAGCCTATAAAATGCAAATTTGTAGGAAGGCCTACAAAGTCTACAAGCAAAAGAAAACAATTAAAACCAAGTATCAAATCTTGAAGACAAAGTATGAAGCCCAAATGAATATTAATGTTTTACTTCAGGCAGCAGAGGCAGAGGCAGAGACAAAAGTAAGAATTTGACAGATTAGAACTTATTTGCATGAGGGCATGCAAAATCCGGAGTTTGGGGGAATGTTGGTATCAGATTATGACTGTCCATTCCACTTAAAATTCTCTTTTGACTATCATTTTTGACCATTTAACCTTCATATTGCAGCTATAATCCTTAGAAACTAAATGATATGATGTCATTATCATTATTTTTAGCTTGGAATTAATTTTTGAAATTATTATGTTAAAAATGACATTTTTCAGAAAATTACAAGAAGTTGTGACTTCCTGTAAATGCTCCATTGTTTGACATGTTGCACAACAGGTGAGTGAATTTGAAGATTGTGGGCATGAAGTAAAATGTACACGGATGGTGGATCACCTATCCACTTTCAATTTTGAAGAAAACAAGTATCCAGTCAACGTTGGTCAAACCCAATCACTTCAACAAGTTTTTCAGATTTTGTGAAGAGAATAATTTCTATTTTGAGAATTTTTGCATAAATGAAGGAATTGATTCAATTTAGACCTTCTTGAATGTAATTAATATAATTTTGTTAGGATAATAGGGAGGAGGAATAACTTCTTTTGTTATAGGATTCATGATAAATAACCTATGAAAGAAGACTGTGTTTTAGAGCTAGGTTGTGAACATATGAAAGTACACCTTGTGCATTTTTTGTTCCAGACTTAATATAGACTTCATCACCAAGTTTATGTCTCAAGATCCAGTGGTTACACTCTTTTAAATCGTTTTGTAGTGTGCCTGTGAAGTGTTGAAGGGCCCTCATCACTACGTTGGTACACTCTGTTTTTAAGTTTCCTCACTAGTTATATATACAAATTCGAAAATTAGCAGTTATTTTATGTGCAAAAGTAAAGGTTATGTTATTAGAGTTATCAATTGAGAAGAGCTTGCATTTGTTGTGAAAAGAACCTTGTAAAAGGATTCAACTAATTCTGATCTTGAAATTGATATATATGCTTGCTGTCATACAAATTCCATACTTGCTTATTGGCTTTGACTTTGAAAACAGTTCTGGTTTTATTTCTAAGTGATTTAGATTGTAGTTGTCAAATTCAATTTTCAGTTTGATAGGTGATTCTTGTAAAAGATTCAACTGTTATTGGTTTGTCACATTACTCATCTTATTCACTGTTTGGTTTAATTTGTTATCGAAATTACTTTGGATTGTTATGATTGGGAAAAGTTCTATTGAGCAGTATTCTTGTAAGAGAATGTTAGGATTTTAACCAGTCATTGATACTTTGTTCTTGTTACTTAGGCAATTAGAATTACATAAGATTGTTTTATCTAGATTGATTGAAAATACAAAGGATCTCTTGTAGGAGAGCACTGTTAATTTCATTCACTAGGTTGTCATTAGAATCTTAGATCCTTCTAGATCTATATACTTTAGGTGAGCACCTCTAAGTGTACTTTCCCGAGTTGATAAAGGAATTAAGAGTTTAACTTACCTTAGTAAGTAAATACCAAACACATGGCATTGCTTGTACTTAGCATTAGCTATGTCCAATATACCATGGACCTGCTAACATATGTGTTGAATGTGCTCAATGAAGTTGTTAGCCCTGTCAACCTTAGACTAGACATGAGTCGAATATGCCTGAGTGGCTACAAATGGTATGGCCACATCAATGGGACATAATGGTTGAAATCCCAGCCCTACCTAAAAGGGGTTGTGGTTCGTTGAGATGTGGAGAGATCTGTTGTGGTTCGTTGAGATGTGGAGAGATCTGTTGTGGTTGTGCTAGACATAGGGGAGACTTTCATCCCATGTGCATGGATGCTTCGAGTTTTACATGTGCAGAATGTGTACGATCATCATGTTGATAACCTCTATTTGGCCATGAGTTTGGGGATGGAAAGTTGTGGAGTTAGTAAGTTTTGAATCCAACATCGACCAGAGATTTGAACAATATGCACTTAGGAATCTGCTATCCCGATCTGAGACAATGGGCTGTGGGATCCCAAAGTGTACCCACACTTGCTCAAATAAGAGCTTAGTAGTGGCCTCTGTTGTGATATTCTTCTTGCAAGCCGCCATGATGGCCATCTTAGAGAATCTTTCGACGACCACGAAAACACAATCGTTTTTGTGTTTAGTAGAAGGAAGGCCCGACATGTAATCCATGGAGATAGATTCCCAAGGCCGACTAGGAGTAGGTAGAGGAGTATATAGGCCTTGCTTATTGATGGTTAGTTTGGAAATGGTGCAGGAAATGCAGGATATAATGTACTTCCCAACATCCTAATGAAGTTTCGGCCAATAAAAATACTTCTACAATACCACCATTGTTTTCTCTACTCTAAAATGTCTAGTGACCCGATTGTAGTGTGCCTCATATTGGCACACTTGCTTAAAGGAACACAGATGTGTCCCAGGTGGCATAACAGTGCATCCTGAAGGTGAAAATTTGGAACTTTCTTCCCTTCCAGGAGTGTCTGGTATGTGCTGCTGAATTCTAGATCCCTATGGTAAAGATGCGACCACCCCGAAGTCTTGTGTCCACATGAGTCAAGCACAATGATCAATGCCATGACTAGTGGTCGACTGAGGTAATTTGTGACATTATTAGTGTTGCCCTTCTTGTACTTAATGTTCAAATGGAATTGTTGTAGGTAGGTGGACCATTTCTGATGGCGATCATTATGCAACTTCCCTTGTGTTTGTATGAACTACAGGGGTCAGTGGTCTATGTGGATGACAGTTTCCTTCCCCATAATGTAATGCTTCCGTTGACAGCATGCTTTCAAAATGGAATACATTTATTTGTCGTAAGTGGGATACTTTTGGACTATGTCTACAAGTGTCTCACTGTGGTAAGCCACTAGATGCCCCTGTTGAGTAAGAACTGCACCAATAGCATAGTCGGAGATTCCTGTCTCAATCTCAAATGGTTATTGCAGGTCTGGTAATGTGAGCATTGGTGCAGAGCAGAGGCAATGCTCCAACTCGACAAATGCCTGTTGTTAGGTTTCAGACCAAAAAAACTTTGTTTTTACTTCACCCTTAGTGACTTGACTTAAAGGCCAAGTGATATGAGAGAATCCCAACACAAACCTACGATAGAAATTAGCAAGACCCAAAAATTTGTGGAGCTCTGTTAGAGTGGTTAGGGCGGGCCAATCTCAAATGACTTGCATCTTGGCTAGCTCCACATGCACACCCTGCTCATCAATGATGTACCCCAGATATTGAACTTGCGTCAGGCCAAAAGTGCATTTCTCCAAGTTAGCACACAACTTGTGTCGTCGCAGGGTTTGAAGGACCTATCTAATATGGCGAAGGTTCTCTTCCCAACTCTAGCTGAAGATCAAGATGTTATCTAAATACACCACCACAAATGCATTGGTGAAGGGTTGTAAGATGACTTCCATCAATCTCATGAAGGTTGCAGGGGCATTCGTCAACTTGAAAGGCATGACCGACCATTTGAAAAGGCCCTCCTTGGATTTGAAGGTAGTCTTCCACACATTAGAGGGTTCGATAGGCACCTAGCGATAACCTGACTTCAAGTCAATCTTGTTGAAATATTTGGCCCCCTTGAGCTGGTCCAGAAGGTCATCAATCCACAAGATTGGGTACATATTCCATATGGTGATCCTGTTCAGCGCCTGATAGTCAATACAAAGTCTCCAAGTCCCATCCTTCTTCTGTATCAATACAATCGGGCTCCCACAGGGTGATGAGTTTGGCCTGATGTGCCCTTTCTACAATAGTTCTTGAATCTGTCTCTTGATCTCATCATTTTCCAGAACAGAGCGTCAATAGATTGGTCCACTGGGCAGTGGCACGCCCAAGGTTAGATCAATGGAGTGATTGACCTGGCAGTGTAGAGGTACCCTTGTAGGTGAGGCAAAAATGTCCCTGTACTCTTCCATGACCTTGTCCATCTGCTACTGTTGCGCGGAGGATCCCTGTATGGAAGCCCTGACTACAACCTTCTTCTTTCCCTAAGGGTGAATCATAAGGAAAACAAATTTCCCGGTCTGGGAAATGATCTTACTGCATTGCTTTGCAGTGATCAAAGAGATGGTGATAGGCGAGGCTACCCCCAATATCATGTACAACTTATTAGCTAAATTAATTATCATAGAGCGAGGTCTAGACTCATATACAACATGTCGCTTCCACAAGTATGGTTTTCCTAATAATATATCACAAACTTCAAGAGGAGCAACATTACATAGTACCTCATCTATGAAGGGTTTGATGTTGTAGGGAAGGCAACATTGCTGGCTGATGCAGAGATCTTGTCCTTGGTGAAGCCACCTGATCATGTATGACTGTGGATGTGTTGTAGTCTTTAGGCCCAGTCGCTTCATGACCTCTACTAAAATGAGGTTCTTTTGACTCCCGCTGTCGACAATGAACTGTAGCAGAGAACCCTTCACCCACATCTGTGAGTGGAATAGGTGTTCCCCCTCCTCTAGATATTCAGGCTTGTTCTTCTAGATCTTGGTGGTGGCTACGGTGGCACTAGGATCCCCATCAATGATCTTCTTCCCTTTATCTTCTCCTTATCGGGTTATGACTTTGAGTCGGAACATGTGTCTGATTCAGAGGCCTTTAGCTCAGCCACCAGTGAATGCTTGGCCCGACACTCAATTGTGTTGTGAGTGGAGCTCTTATGGAACTCACACCTTTTTCCCATGTCCTTCTTTGTCTTCGTGGTGTTTTTCTTTGCTTGCGACTTCGACGGGTTGTCTTGGGTAGCCCTGCCTTGGCTCTGTCCTTTGATTTTGGTTTGGGGGCATTTTTTTCTTACTTCGGATTCACATATCCAAAGTCCTGCTTCTTCTGTTTAAACTTCTGCTCAGTCTTGACAGCGTATCGTTACGTCGTGCCGCGCGAGACAATGTCCAGGAACTCCATCTTGTCATGCATGTACTTGTGTAGATAGTCGTGGTACTTGAGTACCAAATGATGCTCATAATACTTGATACCCAGCTTCATGCGAAAGGGAATGGAAAACATATGTGAACTTTGACACATCTTGGTCCCTTCCCTATCGTAGCATGGTCCACTTTATGTATTTATCTTCATAGCTCCCGATAGGGTAATATTGTTCCTTAATGGTGTCTCGAAAAGAATCCCAAGTGGGTGCGGTTGAAAACAACGAGGATTCACTCTCGTCCTTTTGTTCACAGTAGGTTTCCCACTAGTCCTTGACATGTGGGGCAGCTTTGAGAAGTGCAAAAGTAATATTTTCCCGATTAGAAAAGTCATGAACTGAAAACTATCCTTCCAATAGATTTTTCCATTTATCTACGGCACCTACATCTATCTGGCCCTTGAATATGGGAATATTGAAGTTAAATTGTACCTTAAAAGAAGTGGCACCTCCAAAGTGGTTGTTGGATGAAGATGCGTTGTCTGTGGGTAGCTGTCGAAGTTTATGGGAAAAGTTATCCATCATCGTGTTCCTCTGTTGCTCGAGGGCTTCCTTGAGCAACATTTTGAAAGGATCTATTGCCCACTCATCTTTCTTTTCTTTATGGGAGGTCATCGGGGTTTGCAAGGCTGGTCTTGCAACGGTTCAACCAAATCGAGCCCTAACTCCTTATACCCATACCTCATTGGGGACATGCGAAGAAAAACAGAGAAAGAGTAGATCACATTGATACCATTGATATGAACTTAAACATGAACGCAACAAATTACAAATACAATCATAAATACAAAGATGCAACAGAAATAACACTTCATTTCAGTGATCGAAAAATACTGAACTATGCTTACAAACAGAATGGAAATAAACTAGCTCAGGTGATGGTAGCATATCTCTGAGAAGAGATGTGGCGAATACATGCCTACAAATTGTGTTACAATTAGGCTCAAGGGCCTATTTATTATTGAGTAACAAGAGAAAACCCTAAACAACCAAAATCCTAACCCTAAGAGATGTAACACTAAGAGTTTGTGGGCCTCGTTGGGGTTAGTTGGGCAGCCAACTTCCCAAGGTCATAACTTGGTCATATTATCTCAGTTTGGCACGTACAATACCTTTTTGGAAAGGTTTCTCTAAGTACTACAAGATTTTTGGCAGCAAAGGTTAGTAACGAACCTCGAAAAAATGTTGTTTAGGGGGTCAGAAATGCTCCAGAAGTTTAGGACCCGAAAAACTGCTAAAAATAGTAAATGCTGAAATAAACAACAAAACTGTAACACCCTCCTCCTATGCCTACCCAAATTAGCCATGCCAACCGGGGTAAACATGATACAAGAGGCTAATGTGATCAAATTCGACCTCCTATGTGACCTTAAGGAAGTGGAATCGACGAAACATCACATACAATCATCCAACCTCTTCAACAAAACCTTGAGGAGACAAGTCAACCACTATGACAGCCTGTACCTCATTCCCAGTGTTGTTCTAGACCTCTTATGCCATAGTCGTTGTCATGCTATGGGCAAGGCAGCGGCCAAAAACCCAAAGTCACTCTCATAAGCTTGCATGCCAGTGACTATGGACCAATCTTGCCAGTTCTGTGCTAGCAAATTTGGGTTTTAAGCCACTTTTTTCAGGCCCAGAGCCCAAGCCACTTCCTAGAATGGAATGATAGCTTGAAATCAAGAAAAGTACTGGGAAACAATGAAGCAAAAGAAATAAGCTCAGTAAGACCTTAACCAAACCCCTACTAGCCATGATAGGCATTTCTTCAAACATATCATCGACATGTAACCTACAGGTGTAAACAACAGAATTAAGTGTAGGGATCTCATACTTATCTAAGAATCGTTATGAACCATTGTTCACTAATGCCATTTGTTGCATTATCATCTATTAGGTCATAGACACATTATCCATTCATGTACAAGAAAAACATGTTGAGAGCCATACATAGTTGTTGTCACAAAATGTAAATATAACCAGAATAACAAGAACAAAAATACCATAAACATATCAACCATCAAAATCTATATATACATCAGTACATTTTCACATGAAAATCAAGGGAATTAATTTCTAATAATGAATGCAATAAACCAATTGGAGATGGGATTACCATGTTCCACCCCACCATAGAATGGTTGAGCCAAATCTCCCTTCAGCCATTCAACCCCATACCATATTCCAAGCATGAATGTGGGATCTCATATAACACATCAATCAAAACTCATACAGGGCTTATAGAGGTCATCCACCTCAACCCATCAAACAATGATTCCACCTCATGGTCGGACATCACAAAACCATCATCAGATTGGTCTCCATCCAAGCCTTCCAGGGCTTCCAGAACTAGTATCTCAACCCACAAATTATACAAGGCTTCCAAAGCGTTTGTCCAACTAAGGCTTCCAGGACTAGTAACTCAAACCAAGTGGTTACAGGGCTTCCAGGACGTTTGTTCAACCAGGGCTTCTAGGACTAATAACTCAACCCAAGATAAGGAAACATGAGAACCAACCAAAAACAAACAATGAAAGTAAAATCACAATCACCGTGGCTATATAGGAAATGGCAAGGCTAGGCAATCCATTATCGATCCAGGTAGTCCTCCATGCCTATGACAGATCACAATCAAGAAGCCACATGCATATGCCATGCATGCCAAAACTAGTGAAGAAATCATACATGCAACTCTGTACCTGCAAGAAAATCTAATGTAGTTGTTGATGCCGATGCCTTCTTGCGCTTTCCTACTCTTCCTTTTCCTTCTTCCTCCAACAATCCAAGTATTCCACACCCTCCAATAGTGCTCCAAGAAAACTCTAAGTATCCAAGAGTATGAGAGAGAGAGAATAATGAGAGAGTTCCAACATTGAACTGACAAAAGGTTACCCACTAATCCTAAGAAGCCTTCTTATGGATGAGGTCTCTATTTTCTTTATTTTCCATTATTTTCCTTCATTTTCCTCCTCACATGCAACTTGTGACCTTTCACCTCCTTTTTCTCCCAATTTCCATTATTTTCGTAAATAAATGTGCAAAAATGCCTTTTGTGTTTTAATGCCTTAGCAATTGCCTTTACTGATTTCATTAGGCATAAACAACCAAATGAACACTCCCTAGGATGTCTTGCCAAACATTCAGCTTGGAATAAGTGTCCCATTGACCATGGTTATTGTTTTTAACTTTTATTACATGGAATTTTCACCAGGGCTGTTACAAAAGCCTCCCCCTTGGGGGACACCATCCTTAGTGTTCAATCACACATACACCTCAGCAACCTGCTGAAAGAAGACATACTGCTCATGGAGCTTTATAACATAGCTCAATGTAGTATTTACAATGAAATATCAGCTCAAGAGAAAAAAAAAAACATCATGACAACATGACAACGTACCACATAGTGGAGCTTTATAACATAGCTCATTACAGTATTTACAATGATCATCCTGCTGAGTACCAACTCATATATCATCATAACATCATGATAACATAACTACATGATATCATAATGACATGATTACATAACCATAATGACATGACACCCATACCGCATAATGGAGCTTTATAACACAACTCGTTATGGTATTTACATCCATACACATGGATACATAGAGCAACATCACCATAAATATATATACCAAAACATATGCCAAATCATATACCAAAACATATATCAAACATATACTAGACACCATGTCTAAGCATATATCAAAACATCATATAACATATATCGAACCATCATAAAGCATATATCAACCACCATAAAGCATATACCACACCACCATATCAAGTTGCTTTGCCTCAATTGGAAAACAAGGAAGGATACATGGTCCACATCTGATCCACCATCTCCCATGTAGCTTCATCAGGCCCAAAGTGCTTCCATTGCACTTACACTTGCTCGACTGGTCAGTTCTGGAGCATGAGCACATTTTTCTGCAATATACATAGAGCCTCTGGTTGGAATTCTCCATCTGGTTCCACCTGCGATACAAACCAGTCAATCACATGATCAACATCCTTAACATTCTTCTATTGAAGCCTCAAATTTATGCTGCTCCAACATGGGGGATAACCACCCGGTCCGGACCTTAAGACAACTCCTTTTCCATTTGAAGTGGTGGCTCCAACTGGGGATGGTAGGACCAGTTTCCCAGTGTGGGTTTTAAAATGAGAGTGGGTGGTTTTCAAGTGATTGCAATAAGGATAGTGATAACTAAATGGCCTATTCTATCATGCAAATCCCTAGCTAACTTAATCTAATATAAACCCGGGTATTTCTGCGTGATATGCGATCTAAAAAGATATCTATTTAATATGTGATAATAAAGATCAATCACGCATTAAACAAAGGTGATAATGTGTAAAGATAATTTATTTGACTAAATAGTTAGTCTAAGAAATGTATAAACTATATCGCATATATCTGATGATTATATATGAAAATAAACGATTTCAGCTAGGCATCATACAATAGTGCAATTAACGCTTAACGGAAAGAACATATCTCATATACAATTCATGAAAATGAAGTGTTATCACTAATTAAACAAAAACAAAACTAATCATACAAGATAGAAGTACCACATATGTGAAGTTCTGCTCATTTGACTAATGACATAGATCAACTCCTTTCTTCAGATCAAATTATCTTCCAAGTATACAATAGTGCATCAACAAAGGAAAGTAGTTTGATATTTAAAAGAAATGATCATGTTCCATAATTTCATCAAAGCATTTACAAACTTACAGAAGTGCATTCTTTGCAAATGTTTTTTATAAAATTTTGGACCCTTCTCTAAATGCATGAGAAGGGTATAAATACTATTCTAACTAATGTTCACAAATAGATTATACAAAAATTTGAGGAGGTTTCAAACAACCTTCCTCCTAACTAGTTAACTAACTCTAAAAATAAAAGTGACTTGATGAGCAGAGGTTATGATGATGATTTTTTGTCTACCAACTTCTCTTTTAAATCACATATATTGGCCATAGGTTTGACTTGAGGAGGTGCCCCAAACTATGTTCTGACCTGTCCTGCGAAAATAACATTTGTGAGAGGTGGCAGCATCCGTTGAGTTGAATGGAGTGAGAAGTTAAGGGTCATGATTTGGCTATGTGGCTTGACAAGGTATTGCCAATACGCCTCCCAGTCAGTCTTTGCTAATTTCTCCATTGCTTCCCTTTGAATTTATGTTCTTTCCTTCTAGCTTTTTATGCAAGTCATTTAAATCGAGCAGTATTTTCGGGTTGCCTTCTTTCTCCAGATTAGTGGCATACAAAGCATGGTTTACTGCTTTTACTATGTTCTTTGACACCCCGATTGCTAACTCAGCTTGTTTGATCCTCGCATCCCAATATATGAATAGAATGTCCTTATGTGTCTCCTCTATCTCAGGCAGATTAGCCTTCCTTCCCTCTTTTGTTTCTTGCCACTCGATGAATTTTGAGATTCTTGTGTTTAGATTAGTAAATTCAGTTCTTTGGTCAATCACCTTATCCGTTAGCTGGTCACTAGTGAACAGATAAGGAGCGATATGTGACATCTTTCGGAAAAAAATGTTCTTGTTGTTTTAGTAGGAGGGAATTTAGCTCTAGTGCCTCTTTGATGAACTCCTTGACAGTAGGGCTATCTTCATATTTTTCCATGGCCTTTTGCAATTCTTGAACTTGTACATTCTTCTTAGAAATGTTGGCTTCATAGCTTATCTTTAACACTTCCATATTCTGTTGCAATTGAGCGATTTGTTCAGTAGCTTGCTGGTTCACATTTGCTTTTTCAATTTGCAGTTGTTGCTTGAGCTGTGCTATCTTCTTGTCCTTTTCCTTCAACAAAATAGATATTTTGGTAGCTTTATCCATGATGGCAGTTGCACATGCCCCTGTGAACTGTGACAGTCTGGTCAAGTTCTCAGCTGGATTGGAAGGAATATCCTTCCAGACTATGTCCATCGGCTCATTCTCAAGTGGGATCTTGGGTGTATCTACCCTCCTTCTTTTCCTCTGTCTCCTCACTACAACCTTATGAAGTGGGTTGTAGAACACATCTAAAGGAGGAATTTCAGTCACCTTTATGACAATTTATGATGTGGGCAAAGCAGGAATGATTTCTGTCTACTGGGAACCTGTC
Organism: Pinus taeda; assembly: GCA_000404065.3. Taxonomy (NCBI): domain Eukaryota; kingdom Viridiplantae; phylum Streptophyta; class Pinopsida; order Pinales; family Pinaceae; genus Pinus; species Pinus taeda. The sequence goes on along the minus strand of APFE030769088.1, from coordinate 49,273 downwards.
CCTTGCTCATCCATCAGCTCAAACTTTGTAATCTTTTGGGTATGCAAGGGAGTGTGATATTCTCCGATTTCCTGAACATTTGTTGTCTTAGGATTGTCTTGTAGTTTTTTATTGAATTGATCCCACTTCTGCTCCAAACTGCTACTTTTGATCTCATAACCGATATCTTTAGTTGGGCTGCTCATACCCTGTTTTTTTGCTGACCTCCTGCTGGATTCCGCTATATTCTCGGTGTCTTGGGCCCTCCTTGTATTCAGTGATTTCCATGTATCCACTTGAGACTCTATGCAATAATTAGGTCCCTCGCTATTGACAATCACACTAGGTGTAGGCTTGTCCTCGATTTTTAACAAATGTAGCGAAATTATTTCAAGCCTTTTGTTTCTGAACTCTTGAAAGCTTTCAAAATCTTCAGGACTCAGATTTGCCTTTGCCCACTCGAACACTTGTTCGAAGGATTTAGCTGACTGTAAAGGTATTCAAAATTATTAGCCTCATGGTTATAAGGCTTGATCTTTATTGTAGTAGTAATGTTATGGGCTATTTTGTCTGTATCAAATTGCCTTTTCAGCAAAGTATGGAGCCTAAGGCTTTCTAGGTTTGTTGACTCCTTGATTGCATGGTTAAAAATTTCTAATGAAAAGGAACCACACCGAATAGGAAAAGATGGCCATAATGAATTTTTGCTCTCTTTTAGGGTCTTGGTCAAGCCTTTTCCCACAGTCTGGTGGGCTATTTCTCTTGCTAATAATTTATCAGAGACATACAAAGGGAGGACATGCGGGTCCATTGTACTGCCAAAAACCTTAATGTATGTAAACCATTCTTCAATAAAATACTTGCCCACTACTAGAAGGTCTATAGCGCCTTCTTTGGAAAACCTGGGGGATTTCTTATTAAAAATTAATTGATGCAATGGAAAAATAACGACATGGCATATTTTATAAAAATGGGGTATATAATGGGATTCCCAAATCTATTTATGGATGAGATGGATAGGGTAGGGGTCTTGCAAGGTCCATTTCTAACCCATGATTGGAAATTTAGTGCAGAAACAGATGGCATCCATGATGTAGGCACTAAAATAGAATGGAGGGAGGTTTTTTGCTGAGGAGGATCTCTTCTGACGATACTCAATGATGGCAGTGGCTAGGTTATCAGATAGGATAGTGGCCCAATTCATAATGTGGGAATTGACACAGGCATCAATCAAAGGGATCCATTCGATGGAAAACTTAGCATTGTTAGGTAATCCATATAGCCTACATAACATAGTTGCTGCATTGTTGTAGGGGTTTTCTAAGGAGGCTATAGGATACATACCCTTTTTGTCAAATTCAAACTTGTTCTCTAGTACTCTCCAGCCCTGGATCATTTTGAAAGGTTCTTCGTTCTTCTTTGCAAAGCTGGTGAGGTATGACCTTTCATATATGTCCTGAGGGTCAGGTATATGGTACATTTGCTTCAGGTCTTTAGCTTTGAATGACCCCATGAGCTCCATCCTCAAGTTCTTGAATTTCCTATCTTCAATAGTTAGATTTTCCACAACCTACATAATCATATCAATATAGGGGAGGATCTTCGCTCTCGATCCTATTCTATGAAGGAAAGAACAAGCAACATATTTGAATTGGACTCCCAAAGGTTTTATTGAATCTATCGTTGCCTTTACGACAATAATTTTGGTACGTTCATCCTCAAGCCTATTGTATATGACCTCCCATGTTGTCGCTCCCCATCGTTGGTGTAGACTGTATCAGATAATATAGGAGACATTTCTGATAGCTCAGACTTTGTGATGCTCTGCTTTTTCTTCTTTTGCATCACCTTCCACAATGACATGTCTTTTGAAGTTTGTCTGAAATGGAAGAGATATATCAGTGCAGACGATATAGGGAATGTTATGAAACCAGCTCACAAAAAGATAGAAAAGAGAGATCAACGCCTTAGAATTCAGCCTCTTCGAGGGGGCAACCTCCTTTACATTACACAAACGAACAATTCTTCGATGATACAAATGAAAAGACCTCCTTTCTATATATAGGAGTCTAAGGGGTCATAACATAATCAGAGTCGACATAACAATAATAATATAAGGGCACAATAATAACAATAGTGGGCTTCTATGGGGCACAATAGTAACACTATGGGCACTACATGGGTACATCAATATAATAAGTGGGTTGTACTAATAACAATAAGGGGTTACACTAGTAGTATAGGGGCCTAACAGGGAAATTAAGACTGAAATCTCTTTGAAATGACTTTGAATCGTGGGAGGATTTCAAATGAGATATTCAGTGTTAACTAGCCATAACTTGGAACATCATTACCTCTCCTTGGGCCACTAGACATTAATTACCCTGTCAAACCGTTCATTATTATATTAAAACACAGTAACTTCCCATGCTTAGTGCTTTATTCACGCATCACAACTTTTAAACGTTGTAATATAGCGTTGCCTACTTATAATGCAAAATGCGATTGTGAAAATCGCAATTATGCATTTCACAAATTGTTAACGGGTGAAAAAATTGCATGGCTTATTTATTTGCGACTCTGCAAAGTGCGATCACGTGTTCTCAAGGCTTTTCGATCGGTATATCACAATGGGGGATCTCATCACATATCGCAATTCGGGGTTTCTTAAAGATGTTTATAATTATTACATGGGAAAAATGTGAAATGCGATTTGAGACAAAGATCCTAAACTTTGGTTGTTTTCTAAGGGTTTTCAAGACAATTTCTTAGAGTTACGATTTTATTTTTCAAAGACTAAATTTTTTAAAAAGGGTACCCATTTATATGTCAAATATCAATTATTATTCATATAAATGGGGGGGTTGTTACATAGAACAACAATTGGCGATTCACTTGGGAGAACCAACTATCTCTGATTGATCTTTTGAAATTTCTAAAAACTTTCAAAATAAGAAAAGTTATAGGGATAATAATTACATGAGTGATAACCTAAACAATATTCCTCTGAAATCATAGTGACTCACTAAATCTATGTATTCAACTACTTTACTCTTGTAGTGATAAAAATACATATGTTTGCATTAGTCAATTCTAATATTTTAAAAGATATAGCAAGTGCTTTCTACAGATTAGTTTTTTTGTTTTCTAATTTATCACATATAGAGCCTCTGCTGCCAACAGGTGTTCATAGCCTCGACAGGGTTACCTTTTAACCAACAATGATTCAATGTCCCATCCGAAGCAATTTTCAAAATTCAAAGTGATATTCATTTGCTTTTTCTTTTTCCTTAGGACCTTTCTTTTCTTTTCATGTAATTTTCTTTTGAAATTTAAAAGACATTGTCTAGGCTTAGTAACCTAATAATGACAATGCCATTCACCAGTTGTAACTAAATTGAACAAGTTGGCTCTTGATGAGACCCCCTGACCTTTGATTGATTATATCATTGGCTATTACCCTGTTTTGATATGCAGTTTTGGTAATATCAATTTAGTTATTCCCCTATGATCATGGTCAACAGGCTCATGATGAGACTTATTATCTTTTAAGTTTTGTGTATTTTAGAATTACATTGTGAAAAAAGAAAATTTTATTTGATGGGGTGAATCACTGGTCCTTTTAAAGAGTTTTGGATGATAATGATAGAGTTTTGAGATACTGTTATGAAACCAGCTCAAGAAAAAGATAGAAAAGATAGATCAATGCCTTAGAATTCAGCCTCTTCAAGGGGGAAACCTCCTTTACATTACATAAATGAACAATTCTTGGATGATACAA
>APFE030769088.1:0-23676 GCA_000404065.3 Pinus taeda | reverse complement strand
CTAGTAAGAAATGAAATAATAAGGGGGGGCTCTGGTTGAGTGGAGCGGAGGAGACGGTTAGGACAACGAACTCGAAATGCGGAGCCTGAACCGGAGCCCGAGGATTTAGCGGTTAGTGGGCCGGCCAATAGCGCCCCGACTGCTTTCCCTTTCTTGATATGCTCTTCCATTCCTGAAATCTGTAGCATGCTCTCCCTTTCCTGATATCTGTAGCACGCTCTTTCCCTTTCCTGATAATCTGGAGCATGCTCTTTGAGTTTGGTTTTGAAGGATCTTCCTGTCTCACCAATGTAACATTTTACCACAAGAGAACTTGACTTTATAAAACTAATTCTAAATATAAAATAGGATCAAGATCCATAATAAGTGGATAAAACCCATTATTTAGTAACTAATTTGGAAAAATCAAAACTAAGACTACCATTTTTTTCTTTTTCTCTTTTTCTTTTCTTTTATTTCTCTAGCCTAATCCATAGTATTCTATAATAATGTTTCTAGAGTTCAACTAATTATCACAAAATTAAAATCATTACATGAGGAATCCAACCTCCTTAAAAAAAAATATCTAATAAAATCATTACATGAGGAATCCAACTTCCTAAAAAAATAATAATATCTAATAAATTTTAATCAGACTAGCAAAGAACAAAATATTCCTACACTCCTATCCCTGAGATATTTAACCCTTTGTTGTAACTTGTCTTTAGCTGAAATTTTTAATGATGACTTAAATTTCCTCTCCCATCCCAAGATTCTCCATTAAACAAATAAAGTCTATTTTGGTATGCTCTTGGAAACGTAGCTCTCTCAATTCTTCTAGATAATTCCTTCAGGAGCTTCTTTGGATTCCTAGACTCATGTCCATGAGATATTTAACCCTTTGTTGTAACTTGTCTTTAGCTAAATTATTTTATAATGAATTAAATTTCCTCTCCCATCCCTAGATTCTCCATTAAACAAACAAAGTCTATTTTGGTATGCTCTTGGAAACTTAGCTCTCTCAATTCTTCTAGATAATTCCTTTAGGAGCTTCTTTGGAACGACCCAAACCTGTATAAATGAAACAAACATGTTAGAATGAATTTGAAATTTTTTCTTTGTGGTTCCCAAGGTACCTTGTTGACCACTTCCATTTCTTTTCCAAAAGATTCTTCATTATGATTGTCTTCATCTAGAATTTGGAGTTTTTCACACATTAACTTCTCACTAGTTTTCAAAACATCCTTCTCTTTCACATTCTTTTGTTTTTCATTTATTAAAATCTCTTCATTCATAACCATGTCTTCCATGGAGACTCTCAAATGATCTCTATTTTATACCATAAACATTTCATTGATTATCATATTCTCATATTCATTGAAAAAAAACTTGCTTTTCTGGAAATAAGTGATTTACCTCAATTACTCGTTCATATTCCTTGAATTTTGATCCATATTTCAAAATTCCTTGTTATGTTTAATGGAAGAAGTGATTTACCTCAATTACTCATTCATATTCCCTGCATTTTGATTCATCCTTCAAAAATTCTTTGTTATCCAACATTAACACTTGACTAGTGCTTCCATACTTTAATGGAAGAAGTGTATGTAATTTCTCATCTTTCTCAAAATAGTAATGTTTTGATTCCCATTATGTGTTACATCCATGTCATATTACCAAGGTCTTCCTATTAGAGTATGTTAGACATCCATTGGCAAGACATCACCCACAATATCATATTTATAACTTCCAATTTGAAATTCTACCTTGCATTGATCAGTAACCAAAAATTGATGAGCCTTTTGTAACCAAGAGACCTCATAAGGAGTAGGATGTGGTATCTTTGTTAAGTTTAAATTTTATACCATTTCAACAAATACTAGATTATTTGTGCCACCACTATAAATCACAAGTTTGCAACACTTACCTTTGGACTTACACATAGTTCTCAACAAACTCCTTATTTGAGCTAGTTCTTTGGTCTCTTTTTTCTGCGGATCAACACTCATTTTAGTAGAACATATTCTCCTTCCTCGGGAGAATTTACATCTGCAAATATATCTCTATCATCCCCCTCTTACTCAGTCACATGAGCACCTCGTTGACTTGTTGATCTATGTTCAGGACATTCTAAAGACATGTCATAATTGCCAAAAATTGAAACATCTAGGTTGGTCATCTCTTCCTTGACCTTTTCCTCTGGAAAATGATCTCCTTCCTTTGAAATCACTTTCTCTTGGTGTTTGACTATTAGAAATTTCTTCTTATTCCTTTGGAGATTGAACACCTTGTTTGTTGTTTTTCTCCTTTATCCTTTACAAGAATTCTTCCTCTACTCCTCAGTTTTTGTTTCTGGGCAATCTTCTTTTCTATTCTCGGAGCTGTGTGATATGCATCTTCGATAGTTTTCAAAGACAACAAGTTAATTTCATCTTGAATCTTAAACCTTAAACTAGTATTGTACTTTGCAACTTTTTCATCATTCTCTTCTACATGTCCAAACCTAATGTTTAATTTGTAAAATGTATTCTTTAATAGTCATATTCATTTGTTTAAGGTTATGCAATTGCTTAAAAATATTAGTTTGGTAATTTCTAGATAAAAATTTACCTTTAATTTTAGCCACCATCCTCCCCCAATCTTTAATTTTGGTTTCCCCTTTTCTCCTTTGTTCAACTTGTACCTCGTTCCACCATAGGGTTGTATGTCCTTTAAGTCTAGTCACTGCATACTTGACTTGCATACATGACTTTCTTATCCTTGTCAACATCCTCGTAATCAAAGTATTTATCCAATGCATGTTTCCAATCCATTAACTCATTAACATTCAAGTTACCTTCATATAATGGTACTTCCATTTTTGGTCTGGTAAACGTCTTGGCAAACATCTTCAACATTTTCTCCTCTGGTGTTTCCTCTTCTTCTTCCTCACTAGAAGCCTCTTCTCTGGTAAACATCTTCGCAAACATCTTCAACATTTTCTCCTCTAGTGTTTCCTCTTCTGCTTCCTCACTAGAATACTCTTCTTTAACATCACTAACATCTCCCATGTCATTTCCTCTTTTTTTGTGCAACTTCCATGCTTTTCATCCTCTCATGAAGTCTCCGCAATTCTACCTACAAAGCCACTTGTAGGCCTGCCCAATTGTGCTCCCCCAACTGCCCCTCTTACTGCTCCTTTTCAATTTTCCATAACTATTCTTGCTACTCTTATGCCAAAAAATGATGCAAGTTGCAACTGGCTACAAATTCTAGTTCAGAAATTTAAAAACCCATAGAACAATTACACTCAAAACATATATATAATTCATTTAAGATCAAAATACTTACAATATAATATTGACCTCATTATCATTGGCCATTTAGTCATACTCCACACCTCTCCCACACTCACACACAAAAAACTTATATATAATTCATATAAGATCAAAATATTTACAATATGATATTGACCTTATTATCATTGGTCATTTAGTCATACTCCACAGCTCTCCCACACTCACACACAAATTTTACAAAGCATCAAAATGATTGCTTGGAATATGCATCAAAGCAACAAGTAGGTTGCCTTTACATTACCCAAGTAATATGATATCTTGAAAAAATAAATTACAACAAGATAATTTTTCTCTTTCTCTAATTTTTGCCATACTTGTTAATTTATAAAAATCATTCTAAATCTAAAATAAGATCAAAATCCATAATAAGTGAATAATAGGTATAAGACCTATTATTTTAGTAACTAATTTGGAAAAATAAAAAAATAAAGCTATTTTTTTCCTTTAACCTAATCCAATCCATATTATTAGATGATAATATTTCTAAAATTCAACTAATTATTATAAAATTAAAATCATTAGCCAAAGAATCCAACTTCCTAAATCGTTTTCCAACCTCCTAAATTGTTAATAAGGAAATGGAATTGGTGGGTGTAGTAAGAGGGTATGCCTAACCCATTTTCAATTTTTTTAATATGAAAAAAGTGATATATTCAATTTCAAAAAGGTTACAATTGCTTCATTGCAAAGCGTTCAATACAGCAACATATCAGTGACAGTAACAAGTGCATACCTATGTGCAACATATAGTCATCCTTATAACCACTCCATGTACTTAAATCATGGTATATATATTTTATAAAATAACAAAAAATTCTCATGCTCCAGATAACTTCATGGAAAGATGATAATAGACTAAGTATGAATTCCAGAAATGGTACAGATAGACAGAGAAGGTTCATCTGATAATAATAAAAAAATAAGTCAGGTTCAGTAGATTTATCCTGCGATTGGCAATTTATGCGTAACCCATTTTCATTACGGACAACTTTATTCCGCAGAAATTCGATTTGATTTGAATTGTTGGTATGATTTCAATTTCAATGGAACGGGAGGCTTCTGAATACGATACCGGAGAAGTATGACCAGACCATTCCGAAAGCGAAGCGGACAACTTTATTCGGCAGAAATTCCATTTGATTTGAATGGTTGGTATGATTTCATTTTGAATGGAATGGGAGGCTTCTGGATACGTACCGGAGAAGGCAGTAGTCTATAACGCGATTTTTTGAAAGTTTTTCCGGCGGATTTTTCCGGCCAAAATCCGGCAGCAATTCATTGGAATCCCAAGTTTGATAGTTAGTTTTTGCACAATTAATGGCTCCCAGGGGTTTTTCAGTGCGCTGAATCCAAATATGCAGTTAAAAAATCATTTTAACTGCTAAAAATCAAGATTTAACCTCATTTCTTCCGCCGGATTCCGTCACCGGAATCTCCAAAAAGTCTCATTATAGACAACTCCCCGGAGAAGTATGAGCAGACCAATCCGAAAGCGACACGGACAACTTTATTTGGCAGAAATTCCGTTTGATTTTTATTGTTGGTATGATTTCAATTTGAATGGAATGGGAGGCTTCTGAATACGTAGAGGAGAAGTATGACCAGACCATTCCGACCGCCCATGATATCTACTAGGTCAAACCTTCTAGATGGATAGTTTCATCATACAAATATTGATTCTATAAATTTTATAGGGGTAGGTGACTCACGATATTCCATTAAATTTATCTTAAATAAGTCTATATATATTTTAGTTCTTTAGACTGCAAGATAAAAGAGTAAGTTATACTTGATCTGGAGTTTCAAAAATAAATTATTAATAATAATTTATTTAGGTCATTTGATTTAAAAGTTGTTTTATGAATAGAATTCCAAGGAAGAGTAAATTTATAATAGCTATATATAATAAAGAGTTAATTAAAATTAAAATTATAAAATTAATTTAATTAATAATTTTTTATTTTAATTTTTATATAAATTTTATTAAAAAAACATCTGATATCATCGGTCAAAATTTTCACATAAATTTCCATATTACACATTTACATTTTAATTATTATTAATTATTATCTATCTTATTATATACAAACTTAAATTTATATATTAAAAAAATTAAATTTTGAATTATAATATTCATATTATATTTTATTTATAAAAATATTTAATATATCAACCAGTATAAATCTATTTTACTTTTAGATGTACCCAGATTAAAGAGATCTACCCCGATTAAAGAGGGAACAAATTTCGTAAAAAATAGATAAAAATTTTCGAATTAAAAGAAATTTGATGCAAGAATAATATGTTGGAACCGAGCATACACTTCCAGTATGTTGTGTCATCGCTCTGAACTATTCAACGAGGTAAATACGGTGGACTAATCAACCATTTCTAGTGGAGATGACATTAACCGTCTATAAGCTTAAACCGGTCATGGTCTACCCTGCTGCTTTCCTCACGTTCTGGTGATACTTCTCTCCACGAAATTTTTAAAAACTGCAGAGAAACTGCAGAGGGCGTGATGTGTTTCACGCGCAGTAGAGATGACACTGTCCTTGTAAATCCTCTTCATACTTTCAGTTTGAGATGAATGGTAGCGTAACTACGAGAGAAGTCTCATCTCTCTGTGCATGAAACATAGAGAGATTCGTATACAGTAATGAATCCATTAGTCTGTTTCTAGTGTTAAGTGTGAAGCCAGAAGCCAAATTGTGGTACACTGTATAGTTGTTTCTAGTGTTAAGTGTGAAGCCAAAAGCCAAATTGTGGTACACTGTATAGTTACCAAATTCGAATTTGATAGGCAAAAAATTCGTCTATCTAAACTTTAATATTAAAAATGTGGAAAGTATACATTTATGATTAACATATTGTTTATTTCTCTTTTTAAATTAAAAAAAATGAACTAAATGATCATTATATTAAAAAAAAACATTAATTCTTTCTTATATTGAACAATTCATTATATCTCTCTTATAAAGATATTCTTTGTTATTTTCTCTTGTAAAGATCCAAAAATAATGAAAGACAAAATTATCAAATTTATTAAAATTGTAAAGTAAGAAACTTAAGTAATTAAAATCTTATAACATAAATAACAAATTGCGAATCTAAATTTCAAAGTAAAGAATAAAAGTAAATTTGAAGTGATCTCCACATACTACTGAATTTATGTTAGTAAATTTGAAGTAGTCTCCACATACCACTGAATTTATGTTTTAATCACTATTCCTATTTATTTGACAATAAGTGTGTATGAACATTATCCTTTACATAGAATAGGAAAAAAACCCTTCTAATGTTTGGAGTGGACTTAATGCTTTGGTAATTTCTATTATCTAAAAAATTAAACAACTGAAAAAATAAGTTTTAATTTTTATATTTTTTTTAAAATATAAATCTCAATGTTCTCTACTATTTAAAGAAAAAAACTTTATTTTTTAAATGAGAAATTTATGATAATTTAACTATAAATCTTTTTTAAATATAAAATTTCTATTATCTTTTAAAATAAAACTATAAATTTCACATTTTATTTCTATTTTAAAATCTTACCATTTTTAACAATAATTTTTAAATATAAAAGTTTACCCACACTTTAGTGACATTACAAACCAAGTGCTGTTTTATGAACCGTGCTAGACGATGGCTAGATGTGTGGATAGACACTAGAAAGCCCGAGGTTAGCACAACCATTACAATCACAATTACCAATAACAACGATTCATTTTATTCTTATTTTTAATAAAACTTACCATTTTGTAGCTGTAATTTTTTTTTTTTTTTAACACATGGTGAATCGGTAACTATCAAGCTTGATCCAGGGGAGACCCGGGATCAAACCTCATAGCTGCCACTATAACACCAAGAGTATAACCAACCACCTGTAGATTGGGTATACTAAGATCCTATGATTTTGTCAATAGCAGACTCAGACGGGTGGGAGTCCGCCCCTCTAGCCGCCACCATAACAGGTCACTGTACTCCGTGAGATTTGAACCGAGGTCTCCTGGGCTTCGCCCGAGGAGACCCACCATTAAACCGCACATCACTGTACTTGTAGCTGCAATTTTTTAATATAAAATTTCAATAGAAACGTTGTCTTTTTGGTGAATCAAACCGTTCTTTTCAAATTTTTTGGCCTAATACGGTTGAACTTGATAACTAACTTGATAACTATGGTACACTGTGCAATTGATGGCATCACCACCACATCTACACTAAACCTACGACTACCTGACAACCAAAACCTCTGACACTTGCACCAAACCTACGACACTCTATCGTCCCACTATCCCAGCCATCACCGCCACACCTGCACCAAATGTACCACACCTCCATTATCTTTTTCTCAACTTGCACCAAACCTACCACATCACCATTATCTTTTTCTCTTTTTCTTCTTTTTCTTCTATATCTCCATCTAAATCACATGCAAGATTCTAGATCCTCCTTCAGCCTCTATAAATTTTATAAATTTGTAATTTCTCTGGCTAAGGTAGGCAAGCCAAGGCCCATGCCTATTATGTAACGCTAAGGTTATGTAATGCTAAGTCATTTCTTTCTCCAGTTATTCAATATTTGTTGTTTGTTGTTGTCTGTTTCTGCTGTTTGGTGCTGTTTGTTGCTGTCTATGAATGATTATGTCTATGATTAGAAAATTCTGTTTTCTAGCTCCATTGTCTGTGATGCTTTTGTTTATTGCCAAAATCATTTAATTTCTCGTGTGCTTCTGCTCTAACAACTGGTATCAGAGCATGGTTTGAATAACCACCGTGGAAGCCGCTTAGTGCCATCGCTTTACCTCTGGCAGCATTCATCAAAACATTGGATGTTACCTCTGGAGCCATTATTATTCCCTGAAGCATCGATCAATGTCTGTTTGAACAAGAACCAAAGCAAATGCCACTCACTGAGTGTCTCCTCCACATAGCTCTAGCTATTGGGTGCCTCTCTCCGAATGGTGCACAAATTTGCAAAAAGAAAATGGTTGTTGAAGGATCTATCTAGGAAATTGGAAATCGCTGCAAAAGAAGAGAGTCCAGGGAAAGGATCTATCTAGGAAATAACCGAGGAATGTTAAGACAGTTGTTGCAAGAAATAAAAAGGTCGTGGGCATATGGTGAAACGTGCCATGAAGTTTGAAACGTTGAGTTCGTAAATTTTTTACGTGGAGTTCCTAAGTGTGTTTTCAAAGCAAGTTTCCACGTGTTTTTTTTAATAAACATATCCCTTATGGGTGAAATGTGAAAAGGTTTTTTAAATCGACATATCTTGTATGTGTGAAATGTGAAAAGGTTAAAATATTATATATGTTTTTTATATTTAATATGAAACATGTATAATTATATGTGGAAATTTTGAAAAGTATATTTTAAAAGGGGACATAAATTTTGAAAATTATATTTTAAAAAGGAGGAAGGTTATTATTATTAAATTTTAAAGAGTAATAATTAAATATCTTGTATGTGTGAAATGTGAAAAGGTTAAAATATTATATATGTTTTTTATATTTAATATGAAACATGTATAATTATATGTGGAAATTTTGAAAAGTATATTTTAAAAGGGGACATAAATTTTGAAAATTATATTTTAAAAAGGAGGAAGGTTATTATTATTAAATTTTAAAGAGTAATAATTAAAAGTTTACTTTTAAGTGGAGTTTTTGTTTTTGGGGCATCAATATGATTGAAAATGGAGACAATAATTACAGATATGGAGAAGTTGAGTGGGGCTAGTTTTGCCCTATGTAAATCACAAATGGAGGATATACTAATTTTAAAGGACCAGTATTTTCTAATTGAGGGAACAACAAAGAAACCCTCGTCGATGACAGATGAAGAGTGGAATAAGCTAAATAGAAAGGTGATTGCAATAATCTACCAATATCTAGCAAAGAATGTGTATTTCAATGTGTCTGGAGAAAAGACAGCAGAAGGATTATGGAAGAAGCTCCATGATCTATATGAGAAGAACACGACATCAAACAAAGTGTTCTTAATGAAGAAGCTTTATAATCTCAAGATGAAGGAGGGTTCTTCAATTGCTGAGCACTTGAATGCATTTAATATTATTACTAATCAGCTTGCCTCTGTTAAAACCATTTTAGATGATGAAATTAGAGCCATTTTGCTAATGTGTTCTATGTCCGACAGCTGGGAAAATTTAATTGTGGCTGTGAGCACTTCAGCAACTGTACGGACCCTGAAGTTTGATGATGTCAGCAACAATTTAATGAATGAGGAGCTGCGACATAAGTCAATTGTGGAAAACCAGGGAGGAGAAGCTCTAGCTCTAGCTGATTGTGGTAGGAGAATGGATCGAGGCTGGGAAGGGAAATCAAGATCGAGAGGCCGATCAAAATCAAGGAGAGGTAGGATCATCTACTTTCATTGTGGCAAACCCAAGCACATGAAGAAAGAATGTTGATTCTAAAAGAGAGGACAAAAGGATCAGAGACCGTCGAGTACAAATCACAAGTCATCCAGCATAAATGAAGTTGAGACTACTACTATAGCCATAGATGGCGATGTATTGTTTACTGTTTCCATAGAGGATGCATGTGTACATACATCTCGCATTAGTTTTGATTGGATCCTTGACTCTGGGGCATCTCACCATGTAACCCCATGCAAAGATAGTTTTGTTTCATATATTCCTGGTGATTATGGTAGAACGCATTTGGGGAATAATCATTTTTGTAATATTGTTGGAGTGGGAGATGTCCAGATAAAGATGAAGGATGGATAAGATATATTGTTGAAATAGGTCAGGCATGTACCATAAATGCGCATTAGTTTGATCTCTATGGGACGATTGGATGATGAAGGTTATTCCACAAGCTTTGGAAAAGGAGGCTAGGAAATTAGCAAAGCAACATTGATCGTGGCCAAAGGACCCAAGACAAGAACATTATACACATTGAAGGCATTGATAGGAAAATCAAATTTGGCTGCTGTCACAAAAGTAGGAAATTCAACAAATCTGTGGCATAAGCGCTTGGGTCACATGAGCGAGAAGGGCTTAAAAATCCTTGTTGGTAAAAATTTATTGCCGGGTTTGAAATCCTACAATCTTGATCTTATGAGCATTGTATATATGGTAGACAAAGAAGGGTTTCATTCCTTAGAGGTGGCCATGACAGAAAGAAAAATGTGTTTGAATTGGTACACTCAGATGTGTTTGGGCATGTTAACATCAAACCAGTAGGAGGAGCATCATATTTTGTAACATTTATAGATGATATATCTAGGAAGGTTTGGGCATATCCTATGAAAAGTAAAAGTGAAGTGTTTGGAATATTTCAAAAATTCTATGTTGTTGTTGAAAGAGAGACTAACAAATTGCTCAAGTGTTTGAGAACAGATAATGGTGGAGAATATTGCTCAAATGCATTTAAGGAATATTGTAACAGGTTTAGCATAATGCATGAGAAGACTGTGCCTGGTACTCCTCAACAGAATGGTGTTGTAGGAAGGATGAAATGCACCATTATGGAAAAGGTGTGAAGTATGTTGTTCGATTCTTGTTTGGAGAATAATTTTTTGGCTGAAGTAGTTAGGACCGCTTCCTATCTCATAAATAGATCTCCAACTACAACCTTGGATGGCAGTATCCCTGAAGAAGTTTGGACCGCTAAGAAGTTGAATTATTCTCACTTGAAAATCTTTGGATGTGAAGCATTTGTACATATTCCCAAAGAAAATAGAACTAAGCTAGATGATAAATCTATGAAATTCATTTTTTTGAGATAGGTGGATGAAGAATTTGATTATCATCTATGGGATCCAGTGAAACATAAAATTATTAGAAGCAGGGATGTTATATTTAATGAGTTAGAAATGTTTAAGAGGACTGAAGGTGAGCTAGAGATCAAGAATGTTATTGACAAGTTTAAAGAGCAGTAAGAAAACATCCCACCAATGCAAGAAAATGAACAACAAAATCAAGAGCAGGAAGAACAACAAGTGGAAAATGAAGAACACTAAGAAGAAGGAATCTTGCAGGAACCTTTACATGAGATTCGACTTGATAATGCACCACCACAGTTGGTTCATAGATCTTCTAGGCCTCATAAGCCTTCACAAAGCTATCCTCCTTCAACCTATATTTTGTTGACTAATGAAGGTGAGCCTAATTGTTTTCAAGAAGCTTGTAAAGTTGAGCACAATAAAGAATAGAAGAATGCAATGGAAAAATATATGAACTCTTTGTAGGAAAATAAAACTTGGGAATTTGTAAACCTCCCAAAAGGAAGAGAGGCTTTACAAAACAAATGGGTGTATAGGATTAAGCATGAAGCTACTGAAAAGAAGGAGAGGTATAAAGAAAGGCTAGTGGTGAAAGGATTCTCCCAAAAAGAAGGTATTGACTTCACTGAAATTTTCTCACCTGTTGGTAAAATGTCATCCATTAGAGTAATTCTTGGTCTAGTTGTTGCTTTAGACCTAGAATGTGAATAGTTAGATGTAAACACTGCATTCCTTCTTAATGAATTGGAGGAAGAAAGGTATATGGAGTAGCTAGAAGGCTTCATAAAAAAAAGCAAAGAAGACCTTGTTTGCAGGTTGAAGGCGAGTCTCTATGGGTTGAAACAGGCACCTCAACAATGGTACAAGAAATTTGATTCATTCATGTTGGAACATGGTTTTTATGGTTGGAAGCTGACCATTGTGTCTATATCGAGAGGTATGATCAAGGAAAATATGTCATACTATTGTTATATGTGGATGATATGTTGATTGATGGGAATGATAAGAATAAGATCAATAGGTTGAAGAAAGATTTGGGTAGCAAATTTGAAATGAAGGATTTGGGACCAACACAACAGATATTGGGCATGCAGATTATGCGTGACAGGAAAAACGAAAGGTTGTGGATGTCATAAGAAAATATATCAAGAATTTGTTTGAGGGTTTAATATGAAGGATGCCAAGCCAGTTGGTACACCCCTTGCAGCCCACTTCAATCTGAGTACTGAATTATGTCCCAGTGATGAAAAGGAGAAGGAAGAGATGAGCAAGATTCATTATGCTTCAGTAGTCAATAGCTTTATGTATGCCACAGTATGCACACATCTAGACATTGCATATTCAGTGGGAGGAGTGAGAAGGTTCCTTGCCAATCCAGGAAAACAACATTGGCAAGCAGTAAAATTGATTTTGAGGTATCTCAAGGGTATTAGTCAGTATTGTTTATGTTTTGGTCATAATGAGACTGTGTTTGAAGGATTTACAGATGTAGATATGGCTGGAGATATGGACACCAGAATGTCCACTACAGGTTATTTGTATACATTTGTAGGGGCAACAATATCTTCGGTGTCAAGGCTACAAAGAATAGTAGCTCTCTCCAAAATAGAAGCAAAGTACATAGTTGCGATAGAAGCTTGTAAAGAGATGTTGTGGATGTAACGATTCCTAGGAGAGATAGGAATAAAGCAGGACAAGTATATGCTATATTGTGATAGTCAAAGTGCCATTCACTTGGCGAAAAACCCATCATTTCATTCAAAAACCAAGCATATTGACTTAAGGTACCATTGGATCTAGCATCTCTTGGAGAAAGAACAATTATCCTTGGAAAATATTTATACAGATAGGAACCTTGCTGATATGCTCACTAAGATTCTGCCAAGAAATAAACATGAGTTATGTAGAGGCATGATAGGACTCAGTGTGACTTGATTCATGAGTCTTATTTGGCTTCAAGTGGGAGAATGTTAAGTGTGAAGCCAAACTGTGGTACACTGTGCAACTCACGGCGCCGACCACTCGACACTCTATCGTCCCAGCTGTCACCACCACACCTGCACCAAACCTACCACACTGCCATGATCTTCTAATCTCCATCTGAATCACATGTAGGATTCTAGATCCTCCTTCAACCTCTATAAATTTGTAATTTCTCTGACCATGGTAGGCAAGCCAAGGCCCAAGCCTGTTATGTAATACTAAGTGATTTTTGTTCTCCAGTTATTCAATTTCTAATGTTTGTTGTTGTCTATTTCTGTTGTTTATTGTTCTCTATTATTGTCTATGATTATGTGATTAAGTATAGAATATATGAGAAAATTATGTTGTCTAGCTTCATTGTCTATGATGCTATTGTATATTGCCATAATCATTTATTTTCTCCTATTCTTTTGCTCTAACATCGAGTTTTTTGGTATCTCATGGAATAATAGAATCTTGGAGAACGCTAAATAGATTTGTTGGGTTTAGTTGTGGGATATTCTTATTCTTAAATCTTGGGCATCAATGAGTAAATGAATGGCGGTTGTTTTAAATTTGATAGTGATTTAGAGTAATGTTTGCACTGAATGATGTGGAGGAAGAATAAAGCTGGCCATAGTTTTGATTATAGACTTTTACTTTGGCAGTGATCCAAATGATTATAATTTCCATTTGTCATCATGGTGATTAATGAATCAGAATAACTTCCTTGAAATTTTCCATTTGTTTGGTTTGTCCATGCTTCGTTATTGAGACTTAATGAATATTTTAATTTTACTTCGGAATTTATAAAATGCAGAGACACATTTTAGTTGGGAGAAAAATAATAAAAGTTGTGTGTTTTTGATTTTGATAAATTAGGAAATTTTAATAATTCTATTTCAGGTAATATTATTTTTGTTATATGTCCAATGCTTTTGGTTGAGCACCATGTTTGCTAATGTAAATATTCATATAATTTTTTGAGTTCGCTGAAAAATTTATCACTCAAGATTCATATGTTGGGGAGTGAAAGTTAATTATTACTGATAACTTATAACTTATAAATATAAGATATATTTCTATTGGTTAATATAATATAATAAAAAATTATAGATAGTAAAAAAATAATATTATTATATATAAATATTTACACATATATCTAAAATAATATTTAAAATTATATATATATATATATAAATTTTTAATCACATCATAATAGAAAAAAAAAAATATTATTACATACATACAAACTTTTACTTATATATCTAAAATAATTCAAAATAAAATCCTTTTTATTTTTTACGTTGTAAGGCATTTCTTACGAAAATAACTCTCCTTTCGAGCCGCCTGTACCTTCATGAGTTGTGGATATGAATGTTAGATGATCAAAATAGTCTAAACCATTATATTGATTTTCGACAGGTATTAATCAGTTACGATGTTATTCATGTTACGCAGATTTCCGTCCTTAAAAAACTGCATAGCCTCGAAGGAACCAGAGGATGTGCCGATGGAGGTGATGGTTAATGGTTTTAAAAGGAAACACGCTGCATGCTAACTCTCTCATGGCAGCAAGTTCAAGTGGGTTGACTTTTTAGATTTTGAGTCGAATACAGTTTCTGGAATGGCTACTCATGGCTCAGTTAGTATTTTGAATGAAATTTCATTTAGCAAAACAATTTTAGGAATGTAAATTTGTAATTTTATGATAGGATTGGTAAATGCTATTTCCCCTTCAAATAGAACATAGTTATTGTAAGAGAGTTGCATTTTTTTGTGGGTGTGAAGTTTCATTTATAATTTTTTTTATTGCCAAGAGCAGTTGGTTGCTAATGTTGTTGTTAGATGATTGAATAATAATGGGCCGTCAGATTAATATACATTGTTAATAGTTTAGTTAATAATAATTTTAAGTTAATAGTCAATTAATATTTAAATACGTCGTAAGGCATTACCACTGAGAAAGACATCCCTAAAATGTGACGTGTGCGATTCTGAGCCATTTATTCTGTGTTAGACGATTGGAGTGTTTTCTGTCATTAATTTAACATATTTTTTTAATTTAAAATCTCTTTTTTTTCACCGGGCCACACAGAACGTGTCTTTGTTTTTTCCTTGCATGACAACGGCGTAGCTCGCGTAGCGTTCTGCTTCCTACCACAGCGGCCGTCTCGCGTAGCATTCTACTTCCTACCAGAGCAGTCGTCTCGCCTGGCGTTCTGCTTCCCACCAGAACTTTATATTATATAAGCACAGATTTTCTTTGTTTAGGCACAACTTTTCATCCAGAAGTAACCAGCTCCACACAAGGGTAACCAGTGCCACAGAAGGACAGGTAATTCTTTGTTTTCTGTTAACGTTTTGTTTATGAAACTAAACTCAGTCAATAAGATATACGTAGCAATATCATAGAACAAAAACTTTGGTCTCTGCTTCAGAATAGGTCTATTTAATGCGGCCTCCTTTCGTTTTAGGGCTCAGGTCTGCATTTGTTATAGTTGTTCCTCAGATCTCAGGTCTGCAATATCAGAATTAAAGTGTCTAAAAGATATACAAATCCGATACACAGAATTAAAGTGTCTAAAAATTGCTCCTTTTTTCAGTTAGGGACCCAGCTCTTTCAGAACCTAGTATATTGAAATCAGGCCTTTCGTATACTCTGTTCAGATTTTAGAGGGGGGTTTAACAGATGAAGAACTCAGTTGCAGCCACATTCAAGAGGAGAGAAAAGGATGGCGGATGAGAGTAGGTAAGGTGAGGAAGCTTCTCACTTCTCCGTTGAAAAGGCTAGGGAAATCAGTTTCAGGATTCATGGTGTCATCCTCAAAGCGTGCTCAGAAATTATCTGCAAGATACAATTGTGGATATT
Organism: Pinus taeda; assembly: GCA_000404065.3. Lineage (NCBI taxonomy): Eukaryota > Viridiplantae > Streptophyta > Pinopsida > Pinales > Pinaceae > Pinus > Pinus taeda. The sequence goes on along the minus strand of APFE030769088.1, from coordinate 7,771 downwards.
GTAGGGGCGTGTTAAAAACAACCAGATCAGGGTCCTCTGAATCTCATTCTGACGATTCAAATCCCGTAGAATCTAGTTATGAATATGTGAAATATTTGCTTGAGAACAATGATTTCTACATGAATTCAAGTACCCCTCAACAGAATTGAGGAATAATTAAGTAACTGTTATTCATCCGGCATATTGATGGTTGATTTTAAAGTAATTCTGTATTCCAGAATAGGAAATAAATTACCGATTATTCATATAGGTTTTCCTGCCCCATTTAACCATAGAGTGTGGCAGAGAAGGAATATTGTGCCCTGTCACTGCTACAACATATTCCTGGCTTATTTGATAATAGGGACGTGCCTGAAATCAAGAACTAAATGGTTTAAAATTCAAGGGAATTCTGCAGGAACCAAGTGCTAGGTCATTTGACAATGCGTTCATGACTCAACTCATAAAGGAATGCATGTTGTCCATTCTGCATGGTGATAGTTCATTTGGCATTGGGTTTCCACTGGCAAGGGTTTTGTTCTTCTTGGTTTGGAATTGCTGCAAGAAACATGTCCCTATGGTCTACACTGAAAAGAGGATTTTCTTCCACTTCGGTTCCAGAGCGTAGTCCATTCTGCCAAAATCGCCTGGGACATGCACGCAGTCAAAGACTCATACCAGTGAGGCAGGCCACAATACCCTGGCAGATGCTTAACACTCTATTGACCTCACTTCTCTGCAAATGCCCTGGTTGTCCAGGCAAGGATTTTGATCTTATAGTTTTCAAGGGCTATTGAACATGCATGTATTAAAATGACAACAATTTTTTTTGAAATTGTTATATTCTCTGAGAGTTCTGAGGGAGGGAACTTTTAGGGTCTCTTTCCCATCATCCATGCACAATGCGCTGACAGAATCACTAAAGAATTGGTTAAAGCAAAATTCATGACTAGTGACTGGTTGTTGGTCTGTTGGCTGGGGACCTTTATCTGATTGATCAGCAGGCTTTAATCCCAAGTACAAAACCTTTATGCAGAATTTGTGTTTATGATTTTTGTATGTGTTCAAAATCTGTTTATTTTATTCTAACTGGGTTAGAGATTTCAGTCAGGGCCATAACACCAGAAGTTATCTATTAGATATAGGTAGTATAGGACATAGTTAGAACAACAGGTACATATATCATATAGCCCTGAGATTTCACACATGCACAATAATAATTGCTGGGAGTGGAAAGGGTGACGTAGTGGTTTAAGTTAATTGAAGCACTTGTGCAAAAAGCAGAGGACATACAGGACAGTTTGGGTTATAACTTATAATGCAGAAGCTTAAAACTCTCGAACAAATCGATTGTGTCCAACTGCAACAAAAACTTGTTGAGCTTATATAAAGGTGATATGACCATATGCTTTTGTCAGTCCACATGGTTTGTGAATACTATTCCCTTAGTTATTTTTGGTTTGCAGAATCATGTGGCCTTTTGATACTAATGAAGGAAGAATATTTATTTCAAGGAAGCTCTTCAATCAAAGTGATGCCATACCAGGTTATTCATTATTATTTATTATTCAGGAGTCAATAGATGAGAGTTGTGATTTCAATAGGGATTTTGTTTGGACTTTCAACATTTGTTTGAACTCCAAGCCTTTTGCTGTGTCAGCTTTCCACAGAGTAAATAGACTTATATACAAAATCATGTGCCTTTTGATACTGATGAAGGGAGAATAATTATTTCAAGGAAACTCTTCAACAGAAGTGATGTCACTCTATGCTATTCATTATTATTTACTATTTAGGACTCGATGGATTATAGTTGTGTAGAAAAGTGCACAACATTTGGGTTTTTATTTAGGCTTTCTAAATTTGTTTAACTCCAAGCCTTGTTCTGTGTCAGCCTTCCACATAATAAATAGAATATATACAGAGACATCAAACAATGCAAAAGATACATGCAAATTGCAATGTATGATTATATAAACAAATTGTTTTCTAATGGAACTGTTATGGATATGTTTTAAAAGGTGACCTTGTTAATCAAAGATTAACTGAGTTCAATTTGCATAGCAATGGAGCTCTTTTTTTGGCTTTTGCATATGAAAATCAATGTCATAAATGATTGGTTTCTGGTGAAGAATGTGAACAAGTTTCTTTTAATCAATATGCTATTAAACTCATATTTTATGTTTGTTAAAAATATTCTGACCTTTTACATTTTTGATCTCTTTTTCATCTATAGTTCATGTATATGTAGCTGTTGGCGTTTATCAGTGGTGTAACTGTATAATTATATTACATTATTTTGAAGTAATAATGAAAACAAGAAGGATTCAGGACAACTTTTAATCTTCTTAAGATTATATCTTTTACTTTCCTGGCACCACTGGATGGTGTAATTAATTTGATTACAGATTTTATCTATCGGAATAATAGAGAAGATGAGAACGATCCAATATACTAGTATATAATTAATAATAATGGGAGCCAACCCTGTTTTGACAATCAGCCTTAAGGGCTTGGGTCGTGAATGGAACTTAAAATGTGCAGTCAACAAATTTGAACTTATCAATGGACCACATAATATGTCCTTATGCTTCCATTATCAAATGTTGTTATAGAAACTAAATGTTTCTAATTGGAGTTACAGTTTGTCAACCGAAATTTTACCTATCCCAGTGAAAAATACATAGCCTCTCGCAGGAAAAGTTAAGAAACAGACTTTATATATCTAGAACTAGGTATTATGACAAAGTATTGAAGCATATCAAGTTTGAGCACTGACTTAACTTGGTTTTGACAAAGCCCAAATTTCGACAAGATGGTCATGGTGCAGAGCATGATCCGGGCCAGCAGTGATGCCTGAAGTCACTATAGGATTTGTGACTGATGAGAGTGAGGGCTTAAATATAACTCTCTGCTTGTCAGGTATCCATGTTCTCACTGTGGCTTGGGAGGCCTGCACTGGTTATGAATTTTGAATCATCATCATTTAGCTATATACAATTTCCCTCATTTCAATATTGATGCAAATAACTTCATAGTTCTTAATGAAGATCCAGCTTCCTAGTGGAAAACCTAGTTTAATTACGCTGTAAGGCATTCCCTCTGAGAAAGACATCCCTAAAATGTGACGTGTGCGATCCTGAGCCATTGATTCTGTGTTAGACGATTGGGGTGTTTTCCGCCGTTGATTTAATATATCTTTTTAATTTAAAATCTCTTTTTTTCCACTGGGCCACACAAAACGTGTCTTTGTTTCTTCCCTGCATGACAGCCGCGTAGCTCGCGTAGCGTTCTGCTTCCTACCAGAGCGGTCGTCTCGCTTCCTACCATAACGGCCGTAACGCGTAGCGTTCTACTTCCTATTAGAGCAGCCGTCTCGCCTAGCGTTCTGCTTCCCACCAGAACTTTATATTATATAAGCACAAATTGTCTTTGTTTAGGCACAGATTTTCATCCGAAAGTAACCAGCTCCACACAAGGGTGACCAGCGCCACAGAAGGACAGGTAATTCTTTGTTTTCTGTTAACGTTTTGTTTATGAAACTAAACTCAGTCAATAAGATATACCTAGCAATATCACAGAACAAAAACTTTGGTCTCTGCTTCAGAATAGGTCTATTTAATGCGGCCTCCTTTCGTTTTAGGGCTCAGGTCTGCATTTGTTATCACTGAGTTGTTCCTCAGATCTCAGGTCTGCAATATCATAATTAAAGTGTCTAAATGATATACAAATCCGGTACACAAAATTAAAGTGTCTAAAAATTGCTCCTTTTTTTCAGTTGGGGACCCAGCTCTTTCAGAACCTAGTATATTGAAATCAGGCCTTTCATATACTCTGTTCAGATTTTAGAGGGGGGTTTATTTTTCCCATAAATGATTCAAACCAGATACAATTAAGTCAATGTGATGGTGTGTATTAACCCGTTCAGAAAATAATGCCCATTATCAAATAGATAAAATAAATCAGTGTCTTGTCATTAGAAAATGCATTACGCTATTTAGCTACCACTTCTATGTTTTCATCACTGTTTTTATCATAAAGAAACCACCTCTGGACACCTACATAGCATGGTACATGATCCATTCTTTAAGAAATGGAGTTTGGTTCCAAAGCGTTGTGCAAGCACAGACCTGATGGAGAGGCCTAAACATCTGCACAGGTTTTGACATCATCATGGATTTAACTTCAACCCTATCTACGGATGGAAGTAAACCACTTCTGGATCTCCATACAAAAGCCTTCATCCCTTCAATTTCCTGTATTCTAAGCCATTAGGCTTCTCACATCTGATCACTTTAGCAGCCATCAAAACCTTGGTATGAAAAATCTTGCTGCGCAAACTTATGATGTCCCATTTCTTGAAATCCCTAGCATTAAGCAGATTGGTGTCCAAATTGGAACCAAAATCGTAGACAAGATTATCAGTATTAGAAATCCTACCTCTCCTCGAGTTCGATCCTTTGACAAACAAAATCACGTTTTTTGCTTCTACTAAGTTCAATCCTTTGACAAACAAAATCACATTGTTTGGTTCTACTACTGCCTCATAAAAAAGTGTTCTCCATGAAAAATTGTTTGGATACTTCCATTTCACATATCTACCATGCATAAACGTTAAATGCGGATTCCTGAGTCTGATGTTGTACTTGGGAAGCAAGGTTTTTTGTAGCCAGCATGAGCTATTCAGGACAGCCTGAATAAATGCAGAAATAGGTACAACACATGTTAGGTGTTGAACGCGCTAAACACACAACACTCTATGAATCTGTCCAAACAGTTAACTGCCTATGTTATCTGTAACAAATCTATGTTACCTGTGCAGTTTCAGTTGAATTTAGTTTAATTGTGCAAAAAACAATTCATTCAGCATATAGGTGTGTCTATTTCAATTTATTTATTAGGGTTTTGGGCATCAAGATTTCATGGTAGCTGAATATTGTGATTTAACTCATGTATTTTTAAGAAAACATATTTTAAAAATCACATAGAAATCTTAAGATAAACGCTTTTTGAACCTCTATCAAAGTTTTTCATCATCATCAAATGTTTCTTTTTATACATTACAAATTAAATAAATTTGACTCAAGGTTTTATTCTTAGGTTACAAAATAAATATTTAATTTAACAACCATTTGTTCGTCCTATCGACACACAACATGGCCTCTCACCTTCCCAAAGTCGCCCAACTACAAATTACGTTACAATTTAGGTGGGAAAATTTCTCAATATGCCCTCTAAAGAACCAATAGATTAACATATATTTTGAACCAACCAACTAGCATAATTTATATTATTTTAAAATACATTTGGTATAAGACTATCTCACAGGTGACACATTTTTTTCATTGAAGTACTGTCTCTTTTGCTCTAAAACAGAGTTCAATTAAGATTTTTCAAGACATTGTATAACTAGCTTATTTAAGACCTTTCCGGACCAACCCTCCTACCTTGCAAGCACAACAAGACACATATGTCAAATCTTGACTTAAGATGAAGCTTATGCTAATTTCAACAATGGCCAGTATAAGGCATTGCAGATTTCAGTTTTGTGCATTGGCTGTAAGCCTTCAGGACCTTGACCCATTTTAATTGATTCATATGAAGAGTAGAGAATGAGGAAAAACAATAATAATTACTCTATAAGTTATTTCCATACAGATTTGAGGAAACAAAACTTATGGCAAGAGGCAACAGTTTACTCACTGTAATAAACTGCAAATTAATTTACAAGTTAAAAGTCTGAAACAAGAATAGAAATTTATAGCTAAATATGTTAAGTTGCATTAAAAAGAAAGAGAGCATTTCTGGATCATTGCAGATTTATGAATGTACTCTAAGTAAAACAAGCAGAAGTCACTTTCTCTTTTACATAGTTTCATCCCCAACTTCATCTAATGGGCTTGTAATATAGCCTTCTTTCCCACATTTACTTGACAGCGGGATTGTTGTTCTTGGGAATCAACAACATTATTAGGTTTAATGGACAGTAATTTTTCCACAAATGAAAGCCTAGGTTCGACAGGATTCCCCATCAAATCTCTGAAACCCACAGCCCCCCCAGTTGCAGGGATGAATCTGTTCATTCTGTGAAGATCTACTCCATCAAGAATCATGGTGCCAAGGTTGAGAATGCCTTGTGGGTGACCAGAAGGACGATGGACCTGCAGTGCCAAGAAACTCATCCCACTGAAATCTATCCTCCTGTAGCCCTTGAGGAGAGTGGAAAGCAAGACCACCTTGAATGATGACTCCAATCCTCAAATATCAATATAGTCTCCAACCTACTCTCTCACAAGGCTCCAACCTTGTATGGGGACTCCAATCCTCAAATATAAATCTAGGCTTCAACTTGGTCTTCAAGGTCTTATTCAGATCTGCTTTAAGAAGGACTACAATGTCTGCTCCAAAATTTTGGTCCAATACTCTTCCAATCTGCACTAAAAGTGAGCCCGCGATTTTCTGCTCCAAATCTTTTCAAATCTGCAACAAGGAATCTCCAAGTCTGCTTCAAGAGAGGCCACAATGTTTCTCCAAAAGTTAACCCAAGGTCTGCCGCAAAAGATACTTCTTCTACTTCTGGTTCAAGATTTGTTCAATAGGCTTCAAGATTTCTCCAAAAAACTCTCCAAGATGCTGATTCAAGGCTTATTCAAAAAGCTTCAAATTCTGTTCAAGAGGTTGATACATAATATCTTTAGAAGCTGCTCCGAACCTCTTCAAGGGTTACTGAGAGTCATTCCAAGTACATCACTCTACATCACTAGTTTGAGATCATTGCATTGGTCAATGTTCTGATTTGAAGCTCAAAACATAGAACCTATTTGCACAATCGCATTGATTCCTCACAGTGCTCCACTATTCATCATTTATTCCATTGTACATACCACACTTGTTTCGGACTTGCATCAACTGAGCATGGCCAATTTTCCTAATCAACAGAGATCTAAGCCTTGCATATTACCCTTTGCAATCGACTTCTTAAACTGTTCAATTAAACTGTTATATGTACCTTCGCTGACAACTTGGAGGTCTGAAATTTTTATTCAAATAGGTTGAATAGAACTTCATATGATGTGTCTCAGAGAGACCTTAAATCTAGCGAAATACATACAAACTTTTCTTTTAGAAACCAAGTGAACATCAAAACGTTGTCTCGGAGGATAATTCAGAAAACTCGAGCCTTCTTCAAGAACTTGAACAGCCTCAGACTTGATTAGAAAGATCTTTAGAAGGAACAAGATATACCTAGCAATATCACAGAACAAAAATTTTGGTCTCTGCTTCAGAATAGGTCTATTTAATGCGGTCTCCTTTCGGTTTAGGGCTCAAGTCTGCATTTGTTATCACTGAGTTGTTCCTCAGATCTCATTGACCAGTTCTTTTTCTTCACCAAATTAGTGCCAAATAGGGAGATGAGGTGCTTATTTATATTAGTTCAATCCACAGTGAACCATCATGACTAATCTACATCACTGGTTTGAGATCATTGCACTGGTCAATGTTCTGATTTGGAGCTCAAAACATAGAACCTATTTTCATAATCGCATTGATTCCTCACAGTGCTCCACTATTCATCATTTATTCCATTGTACATACCGACACTTATTTCGAACTTGCATCAACTGAGCATGGCCAGTTTTCCTAATCAACAGAGATCTAAGCCTTGCATATTACCCTTTGCAATCAACTTCTTAAACTGTTCAATTAAACTGTTATATGTACCTTCGCTGACAACTTGAAGGAGGTCTGAAATTTTTATTCAAATAGGCTGAATAGAACTTCAGATGATGTG
>APFE030769087.1:0-17955 GCA_000404065.3 Pinus taeda | reverse complement strand
ATGAATAATTCTTGGATGAATCAAATGACAAAACCTCCTTTCTATATATAGGAGTCTAAGGGGTCACAATATAACCAAGCTGACCTAACAATAATAATATAAAGGCACAAAAATAACAATAGAGGGATTCTATGGGGCACAGTAATAACAATATGGGGCCAATAGGGGCACAACAATATTAATAAGGGGTACAACTACAATAGTAATGGGGTAATCACTAGTATTATAGGGACCCAACACGTCAACATCGCTTGATCAAGTTTGAGATTATTTATTACTTTTTGACTGAATGGTTCACCAAATCATTCATCAACAAAATTACTGAGGACATTCTTATGGGTGTATGTGTCACTGAGGAACAAGATATCACGCGTGTCCAGTATCTACACCTTGTCTATTCATAATATGGCACATTATATGATATGTTACCTGATTTTCCTTATTACCAGGAATAGTGTCCACTTAGAGCTGCTATTCCCACTAAGATTGGTAGCTATCTTAGAAACAAACAAGTTAAAAATACTTTTGTTTTCCTTTATGAAAAATAAACAAGAGAGGAACAGAGGACACCAACCTTCGTCTTGCGCTTGGTTCCTTGCTCGGTTCGCCTCTTTCTTGATAGATCTTTGCTGCTCCTTCTTTGTCTACACAGCTTCAGAGAGCACTTGTGGAATCAAAGCAGCATAATACTATCTAAGAATAGAGATCTATATTCATAAACAACAGAGGACCAGACATGTATTAACCAAACAAATGCATATACAATCAAACATACACAAATGTGGAGGAAAACTTGAATAACTTTATTAATATCAAGAATAGCAAGAGGATTACAACCAATTGTTCTGACCCAGCATCATCCTCCAGCAAGAAAGCCCTTCTTCACCTCAAGTAAAGCTTAGATCACCCAACACTATGATGTTACACTAGAAAACCAACAGCACTTCTATACAAGATACAATATTCCAGCCTCTGGATCTCTGTGATGAGTGATCCATATATAGATGATTGTAGGGGGTGAGTCAGCTTCTGGGATTTTGATTAGTGTCCTCTCTCTGATAGTTCTTGATTCCACTTGGAGATTGATGATCTCTTACTCATCCCTGGTCGAAATCAGAGAGGCAGGTGTCAGAGGCGAAGTTTCTGGAAGATTCTATGATCTTCCACCTCACAAACTGTCCCTTCCATTTTTCCATTCTCGCCCATCGCATCCTACAAAGGGGCCATCCAGTATGCATCACACCCTTTACACTGGGAAGGTGATATGCATCGCACCCTCTCCACTGGGCATTCAGTATCATCTAGTTTTGACCATTTCTGAGCAGTTGTCTGTGGGGAACTTCTGGGAGATGATGTAATCAGCGAACCTTGTTCCTTTAGGTAGTGAAGCAACGCTTTTAGGGATTCAGGAGCCCTTAGTTTATGGACATTTATGATTGGGGTTGCAGTGCCAAAAAATATCTATAACAATTGCCCCCTAAAGCATGATGTCGTTAATCTTTTGATGTCGGGTGAAATGCTTTACCATGAGGATCTGAAGTTTTTTCGAGTTGGGAGGTGACCTATAATAAGATACAATACAATACATTATCTTCATAATATTTTTCATGATGTAGCTGAGGTGGCAATTCCCATGCTCATCTTTATAAATTCACTTTCATGTACATAGGACAGACAACCGTCTGTGTAGCAAACTGATGATTCGAATGGAGTCATCATCTTTGATTTGGATGATCATCTGTTTGGAAATGATGTCTTTATATTCCTGAATATATCGCAGCTTGGATGGATGAAACTAGATCCGGAGTCTTCAAAACTCATTCCATCTTCACTCGGAGTACAAGTCAATCCATGTGAAAAATGTTTTGGAGTCGAACATGGATAGACATCACCTGATTACCATCCATTGATGTAAGTTGTTAACAGGTGCGAGAGGAGTCACCAATAATGTCAATGATCCTCAAGGTAATACAATACAATTCGCGTGGTGTGAAAAAGGGACTTGGCATCGAAAACCACGCAAAATCTTCCAGTCGAAGGTCATTGATGTAAACCTATCGCCGAAAGTGAGAAACTTGCCATTGAGGCATGCAAGCTTCAAAGTACTGAAAGAGGTTGTTCCTAAGTCAACTTCTTGGATAATGAGCTGATGTCGACAAGAAGTGATGGCTCATGATGCTTGAGATAATCGTATTAGTCAACCTATGTATGGGTAGCATTTAGTCCCTTTGTATTTGTAAATTGGGTTCAATATGTTTTAGTCTATTTAATCAAACTCCATTTCAACCTATATTTCATGAGGCATGCGACTATTAATTATTTATGGCACAACAAGTTATTCATAGTTCCTCAATAGAGAAAACGTAGTCACTTATTATTTCCACAATAGGCAATTATTCGTTTTGTGTCATGATAAGGATAAACCCATGGTCATGAAATCCTCAACTATCAAGCTACACAATTAGACCCTTTAATTTCATAACTCAATCTGATGACCATCAATTCATTAAACTCTTTTACTGATTTTTACTAAATTTTCTTTCAAACTATAGTTTTGGTTCTCAGATATAGGTTTACCAATATTGGTTATTCTCCCATTGTTAACCCCTTTTTACAAAACTACATTAAGCCTCCTTTGGGTCGATATCTTTATAGTTGTACCATTCATGTCTTTTGCTCTTTATAGAATTTTCATATGTTGAGAGGTCCACTTAATGTGCCCCTAGAATATATCTCGAGGTTTATCCATTACTTCATTTGACTCATTAAATAAATCATGCTCTTGTCCATGCTAAGATTCCTTGCCATTAAGTTTTAGCATTTTATGCCTCAGTGGCCAATACAAAGGACTTATATCACATCTTAATTTATCACACGTTCCTTTACAACTAAAATTACTTCAGCGAAATTTTTTCTTATTAATATACGGTGTTAGAATAATTCTTCTTCCCCAAATTGATTTCATGGGACATCAACTGCACTGCACTCTTTCACACTGGCCCAAGGTGAAAACTTCCAGTCTATTGTTGGTTCCATGAATGGTCTTTGTCTCAGGCGATGTTTATCCATGTTCGACTCCATATCTTTGGATATGGATAGCTTGATAGTGAAATATTAATATGAAATAACAGTTGTTAATTGATTCTAACTATGAAAGTGAAAATTCCATTCGTTCAACTTGAAGCTGCTAATCAACATTACATTAAAGAGAAATGACTAGTCTACTTGCAAAAGTAAAGATAGTCTATTTTTCTCATTTTTTCAAATAATAGGCCTACTTTCATTTATCATTTATCTACTTTATATTTTCTTGAAAATAAAAAATCTAATTTGTAAAATTCTTGTGAAAAAAAGCACTAATGCTTGTAAAAAATGGTGGGTCATGTTCAAACATAAGAAATCATAGGCATCATGATTGACCATGATCAAAATTAGTCACCATTATATAACCATTGCCCACTATGGTCAAACGTGAATACCCAAGGTCAACTATAATCATTAATCATCAAAATATCTTTTAATAGTGTAAAGCATGGACAACTAAAGTTAAGGTGGTCTAATTATTGAACCATAATCTACCATGGTCAATTATAGTTTAGAAAAGAAAACAATGGGCAACAAAATTCATTCATACTCACTCTTATAAAACTATATCTAAACCAAAATAAAATATTAACACCCATATACAACCACAATCAACGATAGATGACCATATAAAACCACATTCAACCATAGTTGACCATAGTCAACCTTGGTCAACAATAGTCTACTAATCCCCCATACACACTCCAACTATCAACTAGCATAACTACATCTAGAGGTGCTGATATACATCAATCAACATAATGTGTCACCTTAAGAAACAAAATGGCATCAATTGGCCCTTATCAACAACTTTTAATTTCCTTGTACCAGTATCATTCAAAGTTATAAGTATAGTTGAATGGAAAATTTCATTATGTTTTTTAAATAAATTTTGTTCTATAAGATCCATGTAGTTGAGAATTTATTTGCCATTGAGAGGGATCAAATTCTAAAAAAAATCAAATTGGAAAAGAAATTAAAAAATATCTTCCAATTTGAATGATTTATCTTTAGAGATGCCTAATACATTGTGACTTCTAATTTTCATATTTATATGTGTGCACGTGCATCTCAATTACATGAACATGGAATGGTTGACACTTCTCCCTCAAATGTTTTAATTATAATATTCATTATACTTTCAATTTCTTTATATATATGCATTCAAGCATGTATGTATTGAATCTTGCAATATTTTACTTAAGGTATAAATTTAAATATTTTACTTCACATTGAATTTTCTTTTATTATTATTTCTTTAAATAACATGCATAAAATTCATGTTGAATAATAGATAAATTCCACCCCTCTCCCTATACTGTGATGGTTAAAGCATCGATAAAGGAAATAAGAGATTCTTATTTTCAATGAAATTCTCTTTTCATCTCTCTATATATAAAGTTGACATAATTTTTTTTTAATTAACAAAATCATTGAAATATTGTAGTCATGACACGTATTGAAATACATTTTCTAGAAGACAATTGTAAATTCATAAAGGAGTTATGCATATTTATTCTACTGGTTCCAAAAAGGAACTTTTGGTTGTGTTGAGAAAATTTTCCCTATTTTTATTTCTTTATTTAAAGAATATTCATATTGAAATTTTTATTTATGTTTAGTAATTACTTTCATATTAATAATATTTTTTAAAATACATGCGTGCATTATATGGTGCATATGTATGTGTGTGTTTTTGTAATGGATTATGCTATGTATGTGAGTGTGTTTGTAATAGATAATGTTACATAACTTCACATAGTGACAAACATTGCCTCTTCTTGCAAAGAAATTGAAATTTCTTTACATCATAATGTGAGAATCGTATTATAATATTTGATTGTGATGAACATTATTGTATGATGTTTTAGATAATTTTTCATTAATGCCAAGGTCTATCCAAATGAAAATAGAAAGTTACATATTTAAATAGCGTAGTTTGAAATATTGTGTTTGGATTTTTTTTCCAAGACATTTCTAGTCATATAAGTAACGTCATCCACCTCCTCACTTTTGAGAAGTAAGAATTTTTAGAATATTCACTATACATTTTTCAATTTCACAAGCAAGTCCAGCTAGTTGATAAGTCGATCCAACTACTAGAAAGGTCGCCATATTGTAGATCTTGAATGCATTATAATTTACAAGTGAGAAGGAGCAACTCAATAATTTGGTTCAGACCTGTTCAAGTAAGAAAAGAAAATAATAAATTATAAGGTTCATAGCTCATGAATAATAAGTGAGGAGATTATTTGGAGAGACTTTGTGGCGTCCAAGGATTTTTGCCACATTTTTGAATTTTTTTGCCTCATTTCGGAAGAAAAAAAATGGTTTATTTTGGAAGGATTGTTTACCAACTTTTAGAAGGATCTGATCCATAACCCTTTAGCATCTCCATCATTGAATCATCCATCTCTATCAGAGATACTTCTTGTATCAAGGCTTCATTCTAGGTCAGATGAATTAAATTTGGGATATGAGACATAATTTCTTGAATATCTGCAAATGTATGAAGTGGGATCCATTAAAAGGGAGTGATAATAGGAGAGGAGTTAGTGTTTTAACTCAGTATGTTACACAAAATGTTCCAGATCTTGAAAGGAGAGGGAAAATATCTTGTTGTTATGTAGGTATTTCATCATTGCTTTATTGAAGTCCAATCAACTTGTTGATTGCATTCAAAAGTCAATTTCAAGTTTGAATCTTCTCCCATTCTAGTTCCAAGAGCCTACCATAGGCTCATTGGAGCATCCCTTTGGAAATTATTGTGGTGATGTTCATTAATAATAATATAAAGAGTATTGAAAACGTTAAGGGTCGAAGGTTATTAAAAAGTTTATAATCATTGATATATAAAAATGTAGAATATATTTGGTACGTTATTATGGTGATATTCATTAATAATAATATAAAAATTATTGAAAATGTTAAGAATAGAATTTTATTTAAAGTTTATAAACACTGGTATATAAAAGTGTAGGATAAAAATTTATTTAAAATTTTATAGACTGCACTAAGAAATCTATAAAATATTTATAAATAATTTTAAAAATAATATTAAAAATTAGAATACTTTATTATAATCTAATATTATAAAATAATTTAATAAATAATCATTTCCTAATTATGAGAAAGGTAGAAATTTATAAATTTTGAAAAATGCTTATATAAAATAACCCAACGTTATACCCTAAATTTTTCAAAATTAAAATCAAAGCCGCATTTGTAAGAGGAAATCGATTTAGATCAATGTAATAGTGGGAATAATAGGCAAGTGATTGAGATCAATGTTCATGCACAAGCAGGAGTGTAGAGTATGGAGTGGAGATGATAGAAACATGAGGACGGAGTTGTGCATAATTTCTATGAAGGAGTTGGTGTCAGTCGATATGTTCTCAAAGTGTGGATTCACCAAAGTTCAAACAACAATATGACCATGGCTAATAGCTATATTTCGCCCTCCACCTCCCATAGAGTTTTGCTTCCTCCAGCTTCCAATTATCGGAGCTGCCCGCAATAATTTTACATTTCTATATATGGGCTTGGATGAGTCCTAATTGATTAAGTATTTCAAAATTATTTTTATGTTCCTTTGTGATTTTGTTCTTCAGATTCTCTTTGTGTTTCCCAATTTATAGAATACAACAAAGTTTAGCTTTCACTGACTAAGTGGAACAAAACCACTTCGGCGGGATCTTTTAACAATGTCTTAATGGAAATTTAAGAGATACTTGTCAATATGCCAAGAAGATCTTAACATTAATTAAGATATTTAAATAAATTTATCATAATCTAAATTTCTTACTTAGACAGCTGAATAAGACCACAACTATAATAAGACTAATTGAGAAGAGGAAAGGTCACACAATCCACCATACGCATTGTATTCCTAGGATTATCATCAAATGGGTAGATTGGAACTATAAATTTTAGTACAATTTTTTAATTTTTAGAAGATTTATGAATCTCACTCAACTTTCAATTTGAATTTTTGGATTTTAATTTCTAGGTATCATTGTAGTATATTTTGTTTTTTATTTTTAATGCATAGTGTTCCAATTCTCACTCAAAGGTAGTATGATGAGCTTGTCATGCAATACTCATCATTAATATTTTACATATATTCAATATTACTTTCCCTCTCATAATCTTTTTCTTGACGAATCTCTACATTTCTTTGAGTTAGTGGTCATGTGACAACATCACATAGAACTAAAAATACAACCCTATACATTACAAAAGATTCAAACATTTTGAATCAAGCTAACAAATTGTATCTTTCTAAAGAATTAATTTTTTGTGTTAAAATTCATAATCAATCGTACAAGTTGGAAGAAATGACATTAGAATTATAAATTATGCTCAAAGAAACGTTCAAATAATTTAGATATATTCACTATGTTACAACAACTAAAAATGTATTTTCAATAATTTAATATTAACTTCAATAATGCCAATATATACTTAAAATAATATATAATAAGTTTCTATAAATATTTTTTTTCACTAATTAAGATGATAGACGTACCTATTTTAACTTATGGATTTCAAGTTGAGGATTCTTTATCTTTTAATAAATGAATAAACAATATTTGATTTCAAGAGAATTTTATTCCTCTTGTACACCATCAAAGGTTTGATATGAAAGTAGATGAACTTGTTTTCATTTTCAAACCAAAGAATAGAATAATAAATTTAAATATTGTCGATTTCTTCATATGTTAACTAGATTGCACCCATTATCTCAATTGGAATCAAATCCTTTCTTTTGTTACCTTCAATAGTTCCCTAAATTCTCTTTCTTGCTTGTTACTAAACATAATTCCAAATTTGTGTTTGTCATAGAGAAATATATTTCTTGGAAGGAAAATCATATATCTTCATTCATAAATATATGTGGCCATGTCATGTGTACTTTAAATAAGTACAAATTATTTTGATAAACTTGAAAGCCTAAAATATATATCACTTAAATGAATCTATAGTTGCCATTAGTTTCACTTTGTGTAACAATTGTTGAGATTTCGTGTTTCATTAAAATAGGAAAAAATCTCAGTGTGTGACAACAATAGTAATTTGTTGCTAGATTAGCTCCAGGTTGTTGGGAGAGAGTTAATGCATCCTATATTTGATGTGAGAGGATTTATGAGGCAGTTAGATTCTCTTAGCTATAAATCAGATGTCCATATGGATTGTTTTGGGTGAGAGTTTGTGAGGAACTTGATTAATTTTGTAATCTCCTGTTTGATTAATAAAGAATTGCCGATGCCTATGTTTTGTGGACGTAGCCCAGATTGGTTGGGTCAACCACGTTAATTTTCTGTTTCTTCTGTGCATGATTTAATTACTGTGTATATATTTGCCTGGTTGCTTCACACCTTGCCTCTAACAAATGATATTAGAGCAATGTTTGAGGTGAATTGCCAGCGTGCAAACCAGAGAACATTGCTGCATGGAGGTCGTTTGTTCCACCTGTGTGGAGGTCGATTGTTCTCTGCATGGAGCGTATCTGCGTATGTCCACTGGTGCTGATGCGTGGAGCATATCTACATAAGGAGGATTGATGTGTGGTGTATTGGAGAAGCTTCTACGACTACGAAATATGCTCGACGCCCTTTTATGGCAACCAATCCCGCAGCATAATTTGTGTATAATTTTGTTGATTGCTGGTGGTGTGTGCTGGTGGTGCATGGCAGCAACAAAAATGCATTGGTTTACTTCTTATGGCCATGGCGATGGGGGGTATTCATGCGCAATGCGGAGTGATTGAAGGGCGCATGTAATTCCTGGTGCTGGTGTATTACAAAGTTGTTGGTGCGCTGAGTGGAGGTATTTAATTCATTGTTGCGTGGAGGTGGTATTCAATTTATTGTTGGTGCATTGCTGGAGCGTTGGTGCCTGGTGTTGCGTGGAGGTGGAGCGCAGTTGATTTCCAGAGGCGTGTTGGACTGCTTTCCAACTTGCGTGGAGGTATTTTTTGTTTTTTAAACCTATGTTGAAACCATGTGTGGAAGTGCGTGTTAAGCTGGTTTATTCATTGCGTGAGGGTGTTGTGTTAAAATAAATAGATGCACACCTTTGCCTCTAAGCGTAGTCAATCTGTAGTCGTTCTATTTACATTAAGGTTGGATTTTTTAGAGCTTTGTCCTTGTCAATGCTTGTTGGGTGTGGCATCTTAGATCTGGATTTGATATTTTATTGGCCACCGTTGTTGATTATATTGACAATGATATGCACGATTTGAAAGAATCAACTGCATCGGTAATAAATACTGGGTCGAGTCGCGGATTTGTTTGAAGAGCCAACCGGGTTGTGGTGTGCTGATTTTGAGTATCCCTATTTGTGGTGTGTTGTGATATATATTTGCCACAAATTGTAGAATTGGTACAATTTGATACTCAGTTTTTTATGTATTGTAATTCACACAAAAAATAAGTTTGTTAGTTTTTTAAAAAACAAAGGCAGTGTAATATAAGGCATACACAGTTTTTTTTTATTAATTGTTGGTATTTAAAAGATGATTTTCGAGATTATTGTGTCTTTTGGTTGATACAAAATGGCGAAAACTCAGAGTGCCCGGTTTGAAATTGAGAAGTTTAATGGCAAAAATAATTTCGAGATCTGGAAGGTGAAGATGTACGATTTGCTTGTCCAACATGGTGTGGCAAAGGCATTGTTGGGAAAATCCAAACAGCCTTACAACATCACATATAATGAGTGGGCCGAGATGGATGAAAGAGAAATAAGTGCTATTCGACTATGTGTAGCTGATGATGTCCTGTTTAATATAGTGTCAGAGACAATAGCTGCTGGTTTGTGGACGAAACTGGAGAAACTGTACATGACCAAATCCTTAACCAATAGGATTCTCCTGAAGCGACAGTTGTACAGTTTGCAAAAGAAGGAAGGTAAATCGATTGCTGATCATTTAAATGCTTTTAATACTCTTCTTGTGCAATTACGAAGTATAGAAGTAAAAATTAAATCCGAGGATAAAGCTATTACTTTATTATGCTCATTGCCCAAGTCATGGGATCATTTTGTTACTTCTATAAGTCTTAGTTCATCAGAAACTATTGAGTTTGATGATGTAGTTGCATCCTTATTATTGGAAGAAACAAGGAGAAGGTCGCATTCATAAACCTCTACATCAGAAGCTATGATGGTTAGAGGTCGTTTGAAAGAAAGACGCTCCAGGAGGCCGAGCGACTCACGTTCAAAGTCGAAAGGGAAGAAGAGTAAGGTAAAGTGTTAGTTTTGTGGCAAATTAGGGCATTTAAAGAAGGACTGCTGGAAGCGACAGCAACAAACTTCTAAAGTAGATTCTTCGACAGAGAAGAAGGAGGAAAATACGACAGATACAGCTTCGACATCTGGTTCAGGTATGAGTGATGAAGTATTATCAGTTAATGTGTCAAATCATGATCAACATTGGTTGTTAGATTCTGGTGCATCAAACCACATGTGTATCCATAAAGAATGGTTTAAGACATATAAATCAATTAATGATGGAGTTTTGTACATGGGTAATGATGTAACTTGTAATATTGTGGGGATTGGGAGTATACAACTGCAAATGTTTGATGGGACAACTAAAATGTTAATTGATGTGAGGCATGTACTAGATTTAAGAAAACATTTGATTTCATTAGGAACACTTGATTCAAATGGTTATAAAACTGTAATTCAAGGTGGAGTAATGAAAATTTACAAAGGTATTTTACTAGTTATGAAAGTTAATAAGGTAGGAAATCTATTTCAGTTAGAAGGAAGTACAGGGTCAAATTATGTGTTTATGGTGTCTGAACATGATAGTAATTCCATTCACTTATGTCATGAAAGATTGGGGCATATGAGTGAAAGAAGGTTGAAAATTTTGGGTGATCGCAAGTTACTTCCAAATCTAACGTCTGGAAAGTTAGATTTCTATAAGCATTGTCTGTTTGGAAAGCAAATTAAACAAAAGTTTAAAACAGGCAAACATACTAGTAAAGGAATACTTGATTATATCCATTCAGATGTTTGGGGTCCAGCCCCTACAACCTCATATGGTGGCTTGTCATATTTTGTATCGTTTATTAATGACTATTCTAGGAAAGTGTGGGTCTACATGTTGAAAAGGAAGCGTGATGTTTTTTCAGTTTTCAAGCAGTTTAGAGCATTGGTAGAAAACAGCAGTGGTAGAACAATAAAATGTTTAAGAACTAACAATGGTGGTGAGTTTACTTCCAAGGAGTTTGACAGCTATTGCAGGGATGCAGGGATCGAGAGACATAAGACCATCGTTTATACTCCTCAGCAAAATGGAGTTTCTGAACGCATGAATAGGACTCTTCTAGAGAGAGTAAGGAGTATGTTGAGTAACGTTAGGTTGCGAAAGGAGTTGTGGATGGAAGAGGTGGAAACAGCTTGTTATCCGATAAACCGATCTCTATCAACGGTGATAGGCTGCAAGATTCCTAAAGAGGTATGGATTGGTCACCCTTGTGACTATTTTAAACTCAGAGCGTTTGGTTGTGATGCATATGCTCTAGTGCCTAAACATTAGTGAACTGAATTAGATCCAAAGTCTAAAAGGTATATCTTTGTTGGGTATGGTGTTGGAACAAAGGGATATAGATTGTGGGATCCTACTAACCGCAAAATCATCATCAACAGAGATGTAAATTTTAATGAATACACTCTTGTACAGTTAGATATAGATAGTAGATTGAAACATGATGATGTATCTGACTTTCAGCACATTCAGTTTGATAGCATTTTTAATGATACTCATGATGACCATAGTTCAGATACTAGTCATGAACAGGTTTCAAAATCGGAACATGAACATGGTTCAGGTATAGATCATGAACAGGTCTCAGATACTGATCATTAAAAAGTTTCTACAAATGGTAGTCAGCCAATCGCGGAAGCACCAGAAACATCCTTAAGGAGGTCGACAAGAATCAAACGGCCACCGAGAAGGTATGATGATTATGTTACTTCAGTTGCATTTACTGCTAATGATGATGAACCTCTATGCTATCAGGAAGCAATAAAAGGTTCGAAAAGTGACAAGTGGAAAGCAGTCATGAAGGATGAAATGATGGTCTTAGGTAAGAACGGCACATGGGATCTGGTTGAGCTTTCGAAAGACAGGAAAATTGTGTGGTGTAAATGGGTTTCCAAGCTGAAACAGGGTGTGAATGATATAGAAGATAGGTACAAAGTGAGGCTGGTTGCAAAAGGGTTTTCTCAGAAAGCTAGCATTGACTTTCATGAGATTTTTTCACCAATGGTTAAAATTGTTTCAATTAGAATTGTGTTAGCATTAGTGGATTTTCTTGATTTAGAGTTGCAACAATTAGATGTTAAGGCTGCATTTCTACATGGAGACATAGATGAGGAAATTTACATGGAACAACCGGAAGGGTTTGTTCAGCATCACAATGAGAAATTTGTCTGCAGGCTCAAGAATTCATTATATGGCCTGAAGCAGTCGCCTCGTTAGTGGTATAAGAAGTTTGATTCTTTCATGTTGAGTCAGAAATATGTTAGAAGTGAATATGATCATTGTGTTTATTTTAAGCAATAAGAAAATTGGCATATTCATTATCTTAGTATTGTATGTTGATGATATGCTTTTAGAGCGAAAAAGCATAGAAGAAATCAATAGGTTGAAGGCTCACATGGCAAGGACGTTTGATATGAACGATATAGGAGCAGCAAGACAGATTTTGGGCATGGAGATTTTCAGAGACAGGAGCAATGGTAAGATATGGCTATCATAACAGAAGTATATCGAGAAAATACTTTTGAAATATGGTATGAATAATGTGAAGCCTGTTTCAGTCCCTTTCGCTTCCCATTTCAAGCTTTCTTCGAGTTTATGTCCTAATACAGATGAAGAAAAGGATTATATGTCTCAAATTCCATATGCCAATGTAGTACGGTGTTTAATGTATGTGATGGTTTGTGCTCGACCAGATATTTCACATGCAGTTGGGGTTGCCAGCAGGTATATGGAAAATCCGGGAAAACAACACTAGTCAGCAGTGAAATGGGTGCTTCGGTATTTGAGAGGTACAGGTAGTTATGTATCACTTACAATAAGAGTAGTGAATTTGTTTGTGTATATGTTGATTCCGATTTTGCAGGTGATTTGGATCAGAGAAGGTCAACATCAGGGTATGTCATTACTCTTGCAGGTGGAGCTATCAACTGGATGTCAAAGCTATAGAACGTTGTTTCTTTATCCACTGCTGAAGCAGAATACATTGCTGCTTCTCATGCTTGCAAAGAAGCGATTTGGTTGAAAGGTTTGTTTGGTGAATTTGGTAGGTTGTAGGACAACATCAAGTTATTTTGTGACAGTCAAAGTGCAATACATTTGGCTAAGAATCTAGCCTATCAAGTAAATCAAAGCATATACCGATCAAGTACCATTTTGTAAGACAGGTTATCACTGAAAGGGGAGTCTCTCTTGAAAAGGTACATACAAAGGAGAATTGTGCAGACATGTTCACGAAACCCGTTTTGTTAGAGAAGCTACGATGGTGTTTGGCTTCTCTTGGCTTGCAGAAAAGATAAAATAATAAACAAACACGGTATCAAGCTAACTGTTGTCAACGTGGAGATTGTTGAGATTTTTTTGTTTCATTAAAATAGGCAAAAATCTCAGTGTGTGAGAACAATAGGAATTTGTTGCTAGATTAGCTCCAGGTTGTTCGGACAGAGTTAATTCATCTTATATTTGATGTGAGAGGATTTATGAGGCAGTTAGATTCTCTTAGCTATAAATCAGATGTCCATACGGATTGTTTTGGGTGAGATTTTGTGAGGAACTTGATTAATTTTGTAATCTCCTGTTTGATTAATAAAGAATTGTCGATGCCTATGTTTGGTGGATGTAGCCCAGATTGGTTGGGTGAACCACGTTAATTTTCTGTGTCTTTTGTGCATGATTTAATTGCTGTGTATATATTTGTTTGGTTGCTGCACACCTTGCCTCTAACAACAATATCCTTATATTTTGTTTCTTTAATCTAGTATTTGTTTGATTCATATGGCCTTTTTATTGTTTTGTATGTTGCTTTGTTCCCTTCTAGTTCCTCCAATTCATGGAAATTTTCAAGGACTGTGGTCATGAATAAGAAAGACTCTATATCTCTTACAATCAATTATGGATTGTTCAATACCTTTGCATCTAATGTTTCTATTCAAACCATCTATGTCTAAGTTATTGGTAGGTAATGAGATCCAGTGAGTAAAAAAATGTACATTTATATTCATTATTTGGTTTTATATTTTTAAATATATATCTATACATACATCAATTTTTGCCAATTACAAATTCTTAAGAACATTGGTAATATTGAACTATTAAATGCACCAATTTGAAAAATGCTTAATCCATCTCTGAATTTTTTGCCAAGTTTATTTGTTATTTTCTCCCTCTTATTCATATGTTGGATATATAAGAAGAGTCAAGTTTCTAGAAAATACAATTTATGTTTCTAAGAGAGTCTCAATTATAAAAATGGATAAAGTTATTCATTAGATAATTTTGAGTCTAAATTATAATTTGGGTAGATTATGAAAATATGGTTTGAAATCAACTCTTGCATCATATTAAAAAGATCCATATAACTCAAGATCTATCATGTGCTTAGACATCAAATCCTTCCAAATGCAAACTTTTGGTCAAATTATACACTCCAAAAAAAAGGATCGTACATCAAGCAAATTTCTCTTAATAAATCCAAAGTTAAATGGATCTAGGCTATTTTTAATAAATAAAACTTACAACCTACTTTAGTAAAAGTAGATATTTTGAACTTATAGAGTAGAAATTATATCAATTAGCTATGGCCCTCAGGTTGTATTTTTGACAAGAAAAACAATATAATGATAACAATGGTGCTAAAATAAATATTAAAAACAAAAATTAAATTCACATATCATTTCGGTAATGTTTCCTTACCACAATTTTTCAATGACTTCCATTTCTCTAAAAAGAAGTTAGGATGCTCATTATTACGTTTTATTGTCAGCTTAAGATTCACTTCCTTAAGTGTAGGGGCTTTTTGAAGAAGACAACCCAATATAGGAAGCTCCCTCTCATCATATTTATTGGTTTGTATCTCTATTAATTGATGATTGGGAAGTGGAGACATTGAAGATTGTGGGAAGGGATCTCTCTTAGGCACCTCCTGCATTACTAGCTATAACGATGAAATCACTTGGGCTTCATGATTCTTGAACTTGGGCTTCATGATTTTGCAACAATTTCTCGCAAGTCACTTCCAATAATTGAATGGTTTCTTTAACTTTCTACCGGGTATGGGCCTTTCCAAATTTAGGAACTGCATTAGTCAGAGATTTAGATGGGGGAAGCTTTGGGGAATTTGTCACAAGCCTAAAAGGATAGACTGGATCTTTGGTTCTGATATTCCTTGAGGAAAGCTTCTCAGGGGTTGACATACCATTATAAGAATGTCCTTCCTTGATCATATGGGCCACCCGATTAGCCTTCTCTATTTTAGGTCACACCTTGAAACTCATAGGTGGAATAGGAAATACATATTTCTCACAACCAAGAGGAAAATCCCTTACCAAAAATGGTTTCATAGGTGGAATAGGAGATGCATATCTCCCATAGCCAGGAGGAAAATCCATGACTTTAGATGGTTTGATTGGCTTCTGAGGGAAATCCCTAACTGCAGATGAATGCGGATGGTTTGATTGGCTTCTGAGGAGAATCCCTGACTGCGGATGGTTTGGTTGACTTCTGAAGCTTAGGAATAGGGTTACTCTCCTATGAACTATTGTTGTTGTCCTTGTCAATTATTATTTTCCCTTTCTCTCCAATTTTATTTAGAGCTTCACTATAATTAGGATTGACGCTCTTACCATACTTGAGCTTATGTAAATGTAGATTTTTCAAAGCATCGTCTTCTTCACTTGGGCGTTTACCCAAAATTCTCTTACCAAGAGCATCATATTGGGAGCAATCAACCTCACTAGAATACCTGGGAATGTTATATTCAGGGATTTTCCTCCTTGTTGTTGGAGATATGTATCTCCTGTTCCACCTATGAGTTTCAAAGTGTGATCTAAAATAGAGAAGGCTAATCGAGTGGCCCATATGGTCAAGAAAGGACATTCTTATAAAGGTATGTCAACCCCTAAGCAACTTTCTTAAAAGAATATCGGAACCGGAGATCCACTCTATCCTTTTAATTGATGATTAATTTTAAAAACTATAAACTATAAATCAAACCCAACACGATTCGCGTGATAGCGAACGTACACATTGTTTCTTCAATAGAAGATACGCTGAAGGGACTCAGGCGTACCCTCACCGAACCTGTATGCCGAACCTGTACATATTATGTTAAGGGCTAAAATATATACATAATAATTGTGGTATGACAACTTTGTTATCGTGAAAAATCTTGAGAATATATACCAGTTAAATCAATATAAAAATATAGTTATTATATTTTTTAATAAGAAAATTTGAATTAACATTGTTTAACATTATTGTAGGCTACAATCACATGGCTTTAGTGCTATAATCGTACGATTTGCCAGGTAACATTGTTTAACATCGTTGTAGGCTATACAGTGATATGGGGTTTAACGATGAGTTTTAGTGGGTGAAACCCATGACATCAGGGTTCAAATCTCATTGAGTATATAAATATGACCTGTTGTGTCTTGGCTAGAAGAGTAGGCGACCACATAGTGGACGTCTCGCCTCTTGTTGAGGCATAAGTTACCGTCTATTGTGCGGCGTAGGCAGTTGCTCATAGCCTAGGTTTCAGGATAACTCTCACCAGTTGCCTCTTGTTGAGGCATAATTTACCTGCTATTGTGCGGCGTAGGCAGTTGCTCATAGCCTAGCTTTCACGATAACTCTCACCAGTTACCGATTATCCTAGATTAAAAATAAAAATAAAAATAAAAACATTGTTGTAGGCCCACCACCGTGAGATCAAATTAGATTTGATCCTGGGCCTCGATCCAAAAATAAAAGTAAAAACATTGTTGTACGCCCACCCCCGTGAGATCAAAAAAAAAAAACATTGTTGGGCCTGTTCAGGATAACTCTCACCAAATAACTTTGACTCTCACCAGTTACCGATTATCCTAGATTAAAAATAAAAATAAAAGTAAAAACATTGTTTGATCCTGGGCCTGTTAAGTATAACTCATCAGTTACTGATTATAACAACTCATCAGTTACCGATTATCCTATATTAAAAATAAAAATAAAAACATTATTGTAGGTCCACCCCCGTGAGATCAAAAAAAAAAAAAACATTGTTGTAGGCCCACCCCCCTCAGATCATTAATACAAACTGAGTTTCATAGTGGCAGCTAGTGGGTGTGTTCAGGATAACTCTCATTATCCTAGATTCAAAAAAAAAAAAACATTGTTGTAGGCCTAGCCCCCTTAGATCATTAAGACAAACTGAGTTTTGCAGAGAAGACATGCATATGTCAAAAAGTAAAAACATTGTTTGATCCTAGGCTGTTCACGATAACTCTCACCAGTTACCGATTATCCTAGATTAAAAATAAAAATAAAAATAAAAACATTGTTGTAGGCCCACCCCCCTGAGATCAAAAAAAAAAAACATTGTTGTAGGCCCACCCCCCTCACATAATTAAGATAAACTGAGTTTCATAGTGGCAGCTAGTTAGATTTGACTCTCACCAGTTACAGATTATCCTAGATTAAAAATAAAAATAAAAGTAAAAACATTGTTTGATTGGGCCTGTTAAGTATAACTCATCACTTACCGATTATCCTAGATTAAAAATAAAAATAAAAACATTGTTGTAGGCCCACCCCCATGAGATAAAAAAAAAAAAAAAAAA
>APFE030769082.1:0-23720 GCA_000404065.3 Pinus taeda | reverse complement strand
AAGTTCTGGCAATATTGTTTGAACTGGGAGCTTGTCACCTATAACCTTATTTAAACATGAAACATGGAAAACTAGGTGAAATTGAGAAGCTGCAAGAAGCTCCAATTTATATGCCATAGTCTCAATCTTTTGTAACACCTTGTACGGACCATAATACTTTGGTGATAATTTATTATCCTTCTTAGCTTACTTGAGGGACATTTGCTTATATGGTCGTAGCGGTAGAAATACCTAATCACCTACAACAAAAATTCTTTCACTGCGATGTTGATATGCTTGTTGTTTCATTCTATTTTGTGCCAACACGAGGTTATCCTTTAAGAGTTCGAGGAATTGTTGTTGATGTTCGATGTGATGTTCCACTGCTTGAACCTTAGAATTTTCTCTTAAATATGATGTGATCGATGGTGGTTGATACCCATAAAACGCCATAAATGGGGTCATTTTTGTTGTTGTATGAAGGAAGATTTATACCACCATTCAACCAGAGGCAACCATTTGACTCATTGTGTCTGTTTATCAGATACAAAGCAACGAAGATATCCTTCCAAACATTTGTTTACTATCTTAGTTTGCCCGTCAGATTGAGGATGATAAGATGAGCTATGAGCTAACTGAGTACCAAGACAAGAAAATAATTCTGTCCAAAAATTTCCAGTGAAAATGGGATCTCTGTCACTTACAATAATCTTTGGATTTGCATGTAGCTTTTGAATTGTTTCCATAAATGCCGTGGAAACTGTACTGGCTTTAAATGGATGTGATAATGCACAAAAGTGTGCATACTTGGTAAGTCTGTCAACTACCACCATGATGACACTCTTTCCCTCATATTTGGGTAAACTTGTGATCAAATCCATTGAAACGTCCTCCCAATGTTGGCTTGGAGTGGATAAAGGTTGTAATAGACCCGGTGTCTTAATTGTTTCAACTTTATTTTGTTGGAAACCAAACATTCTTCATAAACTTTTGAATATCTGATTTAAGGCCATCCCAAAAAAATTCCTTCTTAATCCTGTGGTAAGTTTTTAAAATCCTGAGTGCCCTCCTAAGGGAGAAGTGTGGAATTCCATAAGAATATTTTGTTTGAGTTGGGAATTCTTACAGAGGTATAAGCGATCTTTGTACCATAATGAATCATTTTCCCAGCTAAATGTATCAGATGTACTGGAAACTTGTTGTAACTTTCGAATAAGTGCCCACACTTCTTCATCATTCTTCCATTCCTCCCTTGCTTCATTTATCCAATCTGGTTGGATAATGGAAATGGCGCACAACAATGCTTCACATCCTCATCCTTTCTTGAGAGTGCATCTGCCACCACATTTTGCTTCCCTTTTTTGTAGATGATTTCAAAGTCATAACCCAACATCTTTGTGACCCACTTTTGTTGCTCTTCAGAGGATAATCTTTGTTCTAAAAGTATTTAAGGCTATCATGATCCGTTTTTACCTTGAAGTGTCTTCCCATTAGGTAGGGTCGCCATTTCTTAAGTGCATGGAGTATTGCCAACATTTCCTTCTCATAAATAGCTTTGTGTAAAAACTTTCCCTTGATTGGACAACTTTCAAAACCAATGGGTCTTTCATCTTGCATTAAAACAACACACCAATTCCATTTCTTGAAGCATCACATTCCACAATAAAGGTTTTTGTGAAGTCCGGTGTAGCTAAGACCGATGCTTGGCACATTACCTCTTTAAGATGTTCAAAGGCCTTTGTTGCTTCTGGAGTCCATGAAAATGCATCTTTCTTCAATAATGTTGTTAGAGGTGCTATTATTCTTCCATAATTCTTAACAAACTTGCGATAATACCTTGTCAATCCGAGAAATCCTGCAGATGCTTTATGGATGTGGGGATTTTCCATTCCTTAATGGCTTTAATTTTGCTAGGGTCTACCTTAACTCCTTCATGAGATACAATATGACCCAGATATTCCACTTCTTGGACTCCAAAGAAGCATTTGGATCTTTTTGCATATAATTGTTTCTCCTCCAATAGTTGTAGCACCCTGTCAACATGTTCAACCTGATCCTTCCAAGACTTGCTGTAGATTAGTATATCATCAAAAAATACTAACACAAATTTTCTAAGGAATGGTTTGAAAATTGAATTCATCAAACCTTGAAATGTTGAAGGTGCATTGGTAAGGCCAAAAGTCATGACCAAAAATTCATAATGACCCTCATGAGTTCTAAATGCTGTTTTCGGAATGTCTTCAGTCTTCATTCTGATTTGATGATATCCTGAATGAAGATCCAACTTGGTGAAGTAAATTGATCCATGCAATTCATCCAGTAATTCATCAATGACAGGAATGGGAAACTTATCTTTAATAGTGAGCTTGTTGAGCTCCCTATAATCCGGACACATGCGCCATGATCCATCCTTCTTGTGCACCAATACTACTGGAGCAGAGAAAGAACTTTGACTCGGTTGAATTATACCAGCCTCTAGCAATTCTGCAACCACATGTTCAATTTCACTCTTTTGGGCGTAGGGATATCTGTACGCCCTGATGTTTGGAGGAACACTTCCTTGGAATTAGATGAATAGCATGATCATGATCACGCACAGGTGGGAGACCTTTAGGAGTCTCAAATACCTTGGAATGATTATCAAGGACTTTTTGGAGATCTGGAGAAATAGATGATTCCGATGTGGAAACATCTAGCGAACATAATTGTGCAATTACACCTCTTTGTTCCTTTTTTAGAAGCTTTGTCTTACCATTAGAGCTGATTATCTTTCCTGGTTTCCATACCCCTTAATTCAACTTCCTTTCCTTCCATAGAAAATTTGATGAAAATTTCTTGAAAAATAAAAGCTATTGTACCCAAGGATTGTAGCCATTGGACTCCTAGTACCACATCAGCACCTCCCATTGGAATGGAAAGCATTGGGCTAGTCAATACATATTCTCCCATGGATAGCTTGATATTATGGCCTTTTCCAGAGCAATTTATTGTTCCTCCATTTGCAACCATTACTTGACACTTTGGTGCTGGATATAAGAAGCAATTCAATTTTTTTGCTACCTTACAATGAAAAAAATTGTGGGTACTTCCTGAATCAATCAACACTATTACCTTTTTCTTCTTGATTTGTCCTTCTATCTTGATGGTTTGAGGAGTGGTAATTCCGCCAATGCATTACAAGATATGGTCGGATTCATTTGTTCTTCATCTAGGCTTTGTTCCTGGAGTATATCCTCTTCTTTTGACCTTTCTTGCTCCTTTTCTTCTTCCTCTTCACAATCTATGTAGAATAATTTCTTCTCCGCACACTTATGACCTTTAGTGTATTTACTATCACAACTGTAACAAAGCCCTTTTGCTCTTTTTTCTTCCAATTGTTGTGGTGTCAACCTTATAGGTTGTGGAAGACTAGGGACAACACTTCCATCTTTATAGTTGTGAGTGGTATGCTTCTTGGTTGCCATAATTTTGCTTTCCATTTTTCTTGCTAACCTGAATGCCTTCTCTAATGAATCAGGTTCCCAAAGGCGAACATCATGTTGGATATTATCCTTTAAATACCCTATAAACACATCAATCCTATGCTCCTCTGGAATATCTTTTACCCTTATGTTCAATTTTTGGAACTCCTCAATGTGCTCCATTATTGAACCCTTTTGTTTTGAGACTTATCAATTGGCTAAAAAAAGTGTTTCTTTTTGTATCCTCATAATGTGCTATCAATTCTTCCATAAAAATTGCCCAAGTGATAAATTGTTTACGAGAGCAAAGCCATTGATACCATACAAACTGATTTGGTTCCAAATATAAAGTTGCCATACGTACCTTTTGTGTGTTTTGCACATTATTGAGATCGAAAAATTGCTCCATCTGTAATATCCATGTTGCGGGATCCTTGCCATCAAACTTCCTCATATCGATTTTTGGAATATGATGGGTCTTCGATCCCACATTAGAGTCTATGGAATCATGATTAACATTTCTTTTGTTCTCATCATGAGTTTCCTTTACTACCCTTTCACCCTTAGTGACCAATTCTTGTAGCAACTTATTCATATTTATCTTCAATTCGTCCATGTCTGTCTTCAAATATGCCTTCAAATCGTCCATGTCTGTCTTCAAATTTGTCTTCCAATCGCCCATCTTAGCTTCCATGCCATTTATCTTAGATTCCATGCCATTTATCTTAGCTTATGTTAGCTTTTGTGAGGCTAACATTTTTTTCACTTGGTCTTGTAATTTTGATATATCATGTAGCATTTCTTCCTCTTCTTCATGAGTCATGCTAGAGCTTTCAGGTTCCTTACTAGGTGTCTGCATTTTCTTTCCTCGGGGCAACATCAGTTACTGATAATAATGCTCTACTAGCCCTTTGAATTCCTTCAAAATAAATTTTCAAACCAATCTTAAGAAAAAATTTGAAAGAATCTACACACATTTTTTTTTCTTTATAGGAGCTTGATATTGCCTCTGATGTATCTCTGTTCTTTCAGAACATCTAGTTCTGAAATTGTGACCTGTGGTAGCCCCCTATGTCCTCTTTCCAATGCCACCAATCTGACCCCAATTGGATTCTCCAATGAAGAGTTATGCCACATCTCCCACAGTGACCTCATTATAGACCTTTCCACAAGAGCGAACTTGTATGAAGTGCCACGTGTCACTATTTGGACCTTTGGCTCTGTAAAATATCCAGAAGAAACTATAGTCCGTCCTCTTTCTGTAACTTTTTGCGAAATTTCAATATGATGCTCAGAGAGAAAGTTATGACGATTTTCCCCAAGTCACCTATTTGGAATGTAATTCAGGAGTCTGCAAAAACACTAACTTCCTCAGATCATATCTCCGCAAATATAGCGCGAAAAGCTCTGAAATTCAGAACCGAGCTGCAGCGTGATGTCTTCTCAAATGGTTTTTTTTTTCGACTTCTGAAATGTCGCAGAAAAAAAAGTTATAGTGAAAATGCCACAATGACCTATTTGGAGCGGCGAAACCCTAGAATCCAAAGCTCTGATACCAAATGTTATGAAACCAGCTCAAGAAAAGATAGAAAAGATAGATCAACACCTTAGAATTCAACCTCTTTGAGGGGGAAACCACCTTTACATTACATAAATGAACAATTCTTGGATGATGCAAATGACAAAACCTCCTTTCTATATATAGGAGTCTAAGGAGTCACAATATAACTCATCCGATCTAACAAGAATAATATAAAGCCACAAAAATAACAATAGAGGGATTCTATGGGGCATAGTAATAACAATATGGGAGCAATAGGGGCAAAACAATATTAATAAGGGGTACAAATACCATAGTAATGGGGTAATCACTAGTATTATAGGGACCCAACAACTATACACAACTTTCTTAGTTTCTTGGTTCTAAATCTTATAACCCTTTAGTCCATCCTTATGTCCAATAAATATATAATTTTCAACTTTCTTATCTACCTTACTCCTACTATCATTTGGAGCATATACATGAGCATCATCACCAAGTACCCTGAGATGTTTAAGAGGGGGTTTCTTACTAGTCCATACCCTTGTGGAATCTTACATCCAATGTTAATGAGGGTGATCTGTTTACCAAGTGACATGCAATACCCATTGTGTATGCCTAAAATTATTATCTGAACCCGACACAACTATCCATTCTTCTTGCCTTTTCCATTAGCATCTTATTCCTCCTTTCTACATATCCACTTTGCCAAGTTCTCTATGGATTAGTATTCTTCATTGTTATGCTACACTTCATACAAATTATCTAAATTAACTCACAAATAATTCCCCACCATTATCTATCATCCACACCTTAATGTTATTCTCTGTCTACTTCCCCACAAGATCCTTAAACACTTTGAATTTTTCAAAGACTTCAAATTTCCTCCTAATGAAATAAATCAATGTATTCCTTAAGAGGCCATCATCAAATTATACATAATACACCTATTTATCCATTGATTGAATTGAAATAGGTATAAATACATCATTGTGCATCGAATCTAATACTCTCTTTGACCTTATAACACTAGTGGAGAATTTACCCAACCTTGCTTCCCATATAGAAAAATATTCACAAAAATCAAAATGTAGAGATTAATTAGATATATCCTCAAATGTACCATTACCATGTAGTACTTGAAGAAACTTATATCCATTATGCCCCAATATTTAATGCCACAACATATTCTTTTCTCTAGAGACTGGAGTAATTGTTCCATCTTTAGCTCCATTCTTAGAAACAATGGAACTGTTTCACCCTTCCTAATAGCTTATACAATGTTTCAATCCAAACTTACTTCAACAATATTAGTTCTCCTCAAATACTTTTGTAGGTATCTTTTCAAACACTATTTTTACACTTCTATTTTTCATTTTACTTACATAAATCAAATTTCCAACCAATCTTGAGATGTGGAGAGCACCATGGGGTGTTCTAATCCATCCACCTATGAGCTTCAACTTGAATTTTTGCCATCTTATAATTCTAGCTCTCGATTCATCTCCTAGAAAAACATCAACAACATTATATCTTTCATACCCACAAGTCCACTTCATATGGAGAGTCATATAAAAGGATTCCCCTAACTCAAATAACATTGCCTCATGATCTAATGAGTACTTGAATAAGTTAGGTATACATCCCTTCCTTCACCTAAGGAGGCTTTTGCTTCTGTAGAAGGAAGTTTACTTTCTCAACAATTTTGGATCTACATTTTTTCTTGTAGTGCACTTCTTTTCAACATCGCCAACATACTTAAATACAAATTTTCCTGGATATTTACAATTTCAATTAGATCTAGTTCTCCCATTTGAGGACTTATTCCTATTTCTATTCTAGTAATATCCTCCTATAGACAAGACATCTTTGTTCAAAATTTTAATTTTTTTGTCTCATCTCCTCTAATAACAAGGATGAGACCATTTCAATGAAACTTAAGTAGTTACATTACTACCTATAAAAAATAACAAGACTCTCCCACAAGTCTAGTAAATAACATAACATATTAATACACTTATCTCCATCTAAAATATTAATATCAACCAATAATACCTGGCATACCACAATATTAAAGGTATTTAGATACTCGGTTAAAGTCTCCATCCTTCATTCCCGTGTTATACATCTTTTTTTGTTGGAACAATATGTTCACGAGGGACTTAGACTCATACAAAATCCCTATCTTGTTTTATAATGTCTTTTTTGTAGCTTCTCTTGAAACATTTAGTAATATTGAATCTAAGAGACACAACCATATTATGCTCTTTGCCTTTCGGTCCAACTTGTTCCAATCTTCTGTCAGCATCATTGTTGGTGCAATAACTAGATCCATAATGATTCGTTCATTTTTATTCACCAACATATCTTCCATTTTGATCTTCCACAACTAAAATCTCTTCCACTAGAAATTTTCAGTCTCTATATTTAAAATTATTTCTATATCCTTTCACTACAAGAATCAATTTACTAGAAGGTCTAATATAGGCTCAATTCAAATCCACTAGTCACAGAAGCACCCCCACAAAGCCAAAACTATTTTGATACCAAATGTACGTTTTATCCATGTATAATTACTTGTTACAAATATATTCTTAATAATATAGAAAATATGCAATGGAACACACACACATTAACATAGATATTTTCCTTATAAAGTAAAATTTTTCCTATATAATATATATATATATTATATATATATATATATATAATATATATATATATATATATATATATATACCACCAAAACATTTACCTTGCATTAGAATAAAACCATAGTGCCTTAATTTGTATTATGAAACCATGAATTAAATGACTATGCACCATAAAACCTCTCAAAATGAAAAGCGTGTGCTTAAATCTATTATAAATAGATGTAAAAAAACAAGTAAAACAATTTTTCAATGGTGATTCCCCCTAACCTACTACATATGATACAATATACATTACATATAAATAATTGTACAAAAAAGACAACACATACTTAAGTATTTACTATCCAATATTTTTTATTAAATTTAAATTGGTTTATTGTGCACATATAAATGTGTTCATAAACTAACAAAGAAAAAATAAAATCCGCTAAATAACAAGGTTGTATAGCTAGCATTCCCTGCTACTT
Organism: Pinus taeda; assembly: GCA_000404065.3. NCBI lineage: Eukaryota > Viridiplantae > Streptophyta > Pinopsida > Pinales > Pinaceae > Pinus > Pinus taeda. The sequence continues at coordinate 15,619 of APFE030769082.1, read as the reverse complement.
AGTTTAATAAATATTTTAATGCCATGATGTGTTGTATGTACTCCAAACAATAATAAAATTGTAAAGTGAGTTATATGAATATTTGTTTAATCTTTTTTTATTAACTTTTTAATATAATTAAACATTTTTTTGGTAGATAACATAATATAATTGACATTGAAGAGAATGATAACAAGTTAATAATTATTTATTTAATATTGAATGATGAATTTTTTTTATATATAATGCTCATATTATAGTACACATGTCATGTCATTAGAGTATAGATTGATATAATTGAGAGTTGTACAAATTGTACACATGCTATTTTTTACATTGTTTTCAAATATATTTTTTATAATTTTTTTTTTTTTTTTTTGTAAATTAAAAATAAAACCCATAAAAATTCTCTATTCAATACTTTCCGCCAATGAGAAAACAAAAATTTTGAATTTAATTACAAACCATTTGTATTCATGGTACATAGTAATTAATATATAATGTTATCTTTCAGATTATTTATATTTATTGTACATAGTAATTAGTGATATAGTCCATAGTAATTAATAATAGAGTACACAAAAGTAAATTATCGTCATCATTATATATTAAGAGGGGAGAAATTTTAACCAATCATATTTAAGATAAATAGAAATAAATTTAATTTCACAATGTTAAACATTGGATAGATTTTATTTTTTTTTAATCAAAGAAAAATTAATAGCAAATCAATGAAAATTTCCACAACCAAACATAACTCATTTTGAGCAGTGAGGTTGACTGTTGGAACTCTGTGAGATAAACTAAATGCAAAGATGTTGTAAGCCAATGACCCTTCCTATAATTCAATTATGATGAAGATTTAACACAACATTTTCAGAGATTAGATGTAAATATCAATGATGATGAAAACAGTGATTGTACATTCATAGTAGATTGTAAAATTTTCTCGGGATATGACTTTTCAAATGAGATCAACCATATTCAACAACAGATTGATAAATTTTCTCCCAACCTAGTTGTCCCAAGAAGCAAGCTTCAGAAAAGAATAAATGAATTACAAAAGAATGTTCCTCCCGTCAGGAGCCTTTTACCGGTTGAAGAAAGAGAAGATTTATCTCCTAATTATACTTCTCTTAGAGGGACTCTAGAAGACCAAATCAGTCCGGTTGAGAATAGGATAAGAAAAAACATAAATCTAATAGCCACAACAACCAATGATATTAAGCTATCTAATTGCTTGATGAATTGAACTCCAAGTTTGTCACCACGATGACTAAAGCAGCAAAACATCCACTTGAACCCAATTATGAGATTGAATATCTGGAAAACTCAGATTTAGAAAAAGAATTTGAAGAATCTAAATTAAAAGACATTAGTGGAATTTGAGATAGATTAGTCATCCAAATTGGCATCAAAATACAAGGCTATAAACTTTATCATCTAGATGCTTAAATCGACATAAGTGCAATGAGAAGTTGCTACAAATACAAAGTAATTCCATCATGCTATTGGAAACTGACACAAACCCAATTCAAAATGGTCAACCAACAGATCATGAAGGTCTATTTTGTTGCTCCAAATTTTCCTATTCTATTGAATAATCTGGTAACATATGTTACACTATACAATTATGATGCAAGTGTTGATATTTTGTTCGAACAAGATTTTGTATAGAAATATATGCCAATTATTGTAGATAAGCGCAATATAACTTTTATAATCCAGCTTTGAAAAGTTCAGGTCGCATCCCAAAATAGTTTTATCATAAAAATTGATCTTGAAAAAAAAACAAAAGATATGGAAGTTTCTCTTAAAGATCTCACAAAAATTCAGAAAATCATCAAAAATGCAAATCTCCATGCACCTGAGGTCTTAAAATAAGTTCTTTAGAAACTCAAATAGAGTTGCATTTCAGAACACTATGATGCATTCTGGTTCAAAGAAAAATATTTCATCACTCTCACATATAAAGAAGCTATGAGACAAAATGCACAAAAGGCATTAGCAAATCATATCATCCATTCCGAATAGGAGTTATGCATACAAGAAATTCAACAATTTCTTGACAGAAGTCTTATTGAACCATCAAAAATCTCATGGGCATGCCCAACCTTCTATGTCAAAAAGAATTTAGAACAAAACCGAGGAAAGAAGAGGTTAGTCATAAACTATAAAGCTCTAAGTGATGCCCTTTCTGCTATTAGGTATCCTCTTCCAAAAAAAGAAATATTTTTAGCTATAATTTCTCAAGCTAACATTTTTAGCAAATTTGATTTGAAGAGTGGATTTTGGCAAATAGGAATTGTTCTAAGTGACAGACTGAAAACGATGTTGTTTTCCCAAATGGACAATATCAGTGAACAGTTCTACCCTTTGGTTTAAAGAATGCACCATTTGAATTTCAGAAAATAATGGAAGATATATTCAAGGATTTAAATTTTGTCATTGTATATATAGATGATTTATTAATTTTCAGCAAAGATCTCCAAGAACATAAAATCCATCTTGAAGCCTTCTATGAGCTTATGTATAGGCATAGTTTAGTACTGTCCTCCAGACGTGATAAATTTGTCATTGCTGAAACCAAGATAAACTATCTTGGTCTTGTCATTTCACAGGGAAAGATAATGTTACAGGATCATGTTTTGCAGAAATCATTAAAATTTCCAGATCAGTTTCCAGATATCAAGACAACTCAACGGTTCCTTGGATGTTTGAACTTGTTGGACACCTAATCCTAAATGGGTTAGTGTGGAAGCTGAATAGACTAAGTAGTCCAAGAGACCTTGGGATGTGAATCCCAATGGTCACCACATGTACTATAAATGTATATCAAATTGTTAATAAAATTGTATTGCATGTTTTATCATTCATATATCTCTAGCTGTCCATGTGTGTTTAACATGGTATCAGAGCAGGTGTATTCCTGCCCTGCATAATTAATTTGAGCCATTTGTTTATGGCCTTTCTGTGCAGTTTATTTCTGCCATATTCACTTGAGCGTTTCTCTACCTCACTACCCATGAACATTCCTGAAAGAAGTGTTGTCCATTATTCTCTGTGCATTATTCCCTGACCAGCTCTATCCAAGCTGTTCTGACCACCGCCTCTGTCCTTTCAGCGCTACACTGCCTCTGTCCTGACATAACGCCTCTATCCTTCTAGCGCAGCACTGCCCTTGAATTTCGGGAAGAGGGAATCTGAGCTTGTCAGTTTTGTCTGTCTGAGCTGCACCTAAGTGCTCTAGCATTCCTCCACGTATTTCCTTTATATATCATCTCTACTGAAAAACTCTGCACAAGTCTGACTTGAGTCTCTATCAATTTGCGCACTGCTCCTGAACCACCATTTCCATGTTATTCGTTCCTATCAGCTACATTGTTGGCCCGACAGCGTGATAATTTCACTATTGACCTGACTCTATGTTGCCTCTTTGCAACTGTCTTAAACTATGATCCATTATTTGGAAATACTTTTTCTTCTTGCGTTGAGTACAATAAAAATTACTTAGAAAATTTCTGGCCTTGTTGTGTGCGTTAATATTTTGGACTAATAGTTATAATTTGAGGATCTTATGAACTGAAATTTGTAATGTTGTGGGTTCTAAACTGCGTTACGGAAGTATCGGCCGAGGACTTCCTCCCAGTCGTAATGCTTACACTGCAAATGTTGTATCTTCCATCCACGCTATGATATATATATAATATATATATATATATATATATATATATATATATATATATATATATATATATATATATATATATATTATAACTATGTTTCCTAAACGTTGGTGCGCATCCAGGGATATTTGATAGTCATACCTCTGCTCCTCTTACATTTCACTCCACGCTACCTCTGTCACGTTGCCTCTATCATGTTGCGTCCATATCAAGTTGTTTCTTTGTTTCACTACATACGTTGAATCCACCAATCCACTCCCATCCCACTCCATACTCCACGTTGCGTTTTTTATAACTGTGGTATTAATATACAAACATTGGTTTAAAAAACAAACGCCTCCACACCACTGTGTTTTAATTCTTTGTTGCACATATTCCATACCACACCCATACCATGTTATCCGTGGTCCAAAAATCTCTTGCCCATATCAATCCGCTGTCATATGCATTTTACGTTGGTTTTTAATACCTATCCACACCAAGTTACATTGGTGATACGCTGCCATACCTGCCATACACTGCCATACCTTTCATAATTGTCATATGCGTTTAATACATTGTTGTGCCAAGAACCATAGTCAAATTTCCAAACCGCTCTTATCTTCTCAAAATTGCCTCTCTTTAAATTTGTATCAAAGGAACAAAACAAATAAAGTTGTATATCATGCTCAAAAGATGCCTTCAAGCTCGTATTTGCAGAGAGTCATCCACATGAAATCAAACCTTAAATGATGAATTGAGGTAGATTTCTAATGCTTGTGAAGTTCTAATAGAAGGAATACTAAACGATTGGAGTCGTACTCTGGTAGCTGAATGTGAGCAACATGTATGACATTTGTGGCACAACATATGAGATTTCGAGCATCATGGTCAGCTCTAGTGTTCGTTTTCTGGTGAGCAGCGTATGATCTAGAATCTAATGGTTATGTATTTTTTGGAGCTGTCGTTAAAGATCCTCTACGCAATTTCCATATTGTCTATTCTGGGTCAAACAATGGAGCTTCCAACACGCATAGGAGTTGGAGTGTCGACTGATTGAGGTTTAGTGGGTTGAAGTTCCTAGTCGAGAGGGTTGAGTTCCCTTCATTTATATTGTTGGGTGAGTTCTTCATTTGTTGGGTTGATGTATCCACCAAAAATGACCGAGTTTGCAACTAAACGAAAGGCACCTATATTTGAGTTTTGGAATAGTTACTTTTGTAGTGGCTCAGTGCAATACTAGAGGGAAAGAGGACAAGTTTACTTCGTCCAAGTTGTTTTTCGAGTTGTCCTTTGTGGGCAGAGTGTATCACTTTCAAGAAGTCAAGTCCCTTTACTTGCTGATGGGTCAAATATCCTTAATAATTTGTTGGGTATACATGTGAAGCAGGGCCGAGTATTCTCTAATCATTTGGAGGTGAACACCTGTGGAACAAGAGGGTTGCTATCTCTGTAAAATATACATTTATTTACTTCCCTCACGCTATATATTATTATTATTACAAAAAAAAATGACTCTAATTGGTGGTGTATTAGAGTTTCTCAAAACTCTGATACACTCTACTGTCGAAGACACAGTTAAAATCAACAAGAACACTCTTTGTGACATTAAAGAATGTCTGCAAAATACACAGGAAAAAATAGACTTTTTTGACCTTGAATCTTAGCTTCAGCGAGAACAATTACAGCAGTGGAGTCATCATTCTGAACTTGTTTCTGTTCAGAAGATTGAAACAGACTCCCATAAACAACAAGTCAATAATGTTACTGTTCATTCAAATAAAGCAGCAGTTATACATGCAGATGCACAAACTCAGTCTGCACTTCCCAAGCCCATCATCAAACCTTGGGAAAAACTTGTCCACAACAAGCACAGAACTGGTCTTGGTTATGACAAGGAATTTTCATTTCATATTCCAGACTACTCTAAACCCATTCAGTTTCAAAGTGCTAGATTCATTCATGACAGTTCACCTGCTCCTTATGACAGTTCAGCTTCAACTTTTCCAGACTCTGCCCCTCTTCCACAGCAACAACAACAACAACAGTTTGTAAAATGCCAATACTTTGACCGAGTTGGCCATTTGAAAGATCATTGTTTTGATCTTCATCCATGTAAGCACTGTCATAAAACCAGTCATTCTTCACACAGATGCTTCAAAAATAGACGTCCTGCAAGAACAAAGATCCATCTTGGATGGATTGCTTCTTGGCAATGGGCATCAATAGCCAAGAAGATATTCCAAACACATGTCAGAACTTGTTCCAGAGTATTGAACAGTCTTGCAGTTGAGTTTTCTCCATCATCTCACCTTGTATCTGACAGGGGGGAAATGATGGTCATCTACAAGCTTCAGAGTCACATCAAGCGAGCCTGAGCCACAACCTGCCACACCAGTTTCAGAGTTGTAGCCAGAGACAAAGATGCCCGTGAACATGCCTTCAGTGGGAAATCTGGGTCACTTCCTCTAGCAGAAGACTTTAGCTTCTTACCAGTTTTGGAAGAGTTCTGGGAACAAAATTGAGAACACTTCCTCTAGCAGAAGACACCAGCTTCTTTCCAGTTTTGGAAGAGTTCCAGGAATTTCACTAAGCATTCCAGAGTTGTTGGTCATCCTTAAACCATCATAGGTTGAAACTTCCCTTTTCAGGTTGAAGTTTTTCCTTTTATGTGGGGTGAGACCTCCCTTTTATGGTTGAAGGTTTCCCTCTTTAAAACAATAGGATCACTTCCTCTAGCAGAAGACTTCAACTTCTTGCCAGTTTTGGAAGAGTTCCGAGAACTGCACCAAGTGTTCCAGTGTTGGTGGTCATCCTTAAACCACCGCCCTTTATACTAACATTTCAGAGAGCAAATTCAGCCTAGTGCTGCCATGCATTTTTGCACATTTTGTATTACAACTCTCTTCTTGGACTCATACATAACCTTTCAGATTAAGGGGGGGAATTGTTGGACACCTAATCCTAAATGGGTTAGTGTGGAAGCTGAATAGACTAGTAGTCCAAGAGACCCTGGGATGTGAATCCCAACGGTCACCACATGTACTATAAATGTATATCAAATTGTTAATAAAATTGTATTGCATGTTTTATCATTCATATATCTCTAGCTGTCCATGTGTGTTTAACAAAACTATATCAGAAATTTCTTTGAAAAACAATAAGAAGATACAAAGGTCATACAACAAAGGCTTAATAAGAATGTAGTATGGATAGATGCCATGACAAAAAAAGTTAGAGCAATCAAGGATAAAATTAAAACTCTTCCTCCTCTTGCATTACGACAAGATAATTTGGCTTTAATTTTAGAAACATATGCTTCGAGTCATGTATGGGGTGCAGTTTTGTTACAGAAACAACATAAAAAGGAAGAAGTTTGTGCCTATACATCAGGGACATTTTCGGATACTGAATTAAAATATCCCTCCTCACATAGAAATTCTCACAGTCAAGAGAGGCATCAAGAGATTCCATCTCTTCTCGAAAAGTGTCCATTTTAGAGTAAAAACAGATCTCAAGCATATGAAAGGAATTCTTGGAACCAAACGTCTGCTAGAATAAGGAAATTCAAGAATTTTACAATGGGAATTATGGTTTGATGGATTTTATTTTGAAATCATATACAAATGAGGTAAAAAAAACTACCTTGCAGATATGCTCACCAGAGAAGGTAGCAATCTTACCCAAGAAATCAAAGTCTTTGAAACAAGGGAAAGCTCGAATTGCAGGAAACAAAGGTTCCAAATTGAGCTCTATTCATATTGCAGGCATGAATTTTGTTGGGAATGTCTAGTCACTAAAATCAAATTACTTTGGATTGAGGTTCAACAAATGATTTTGTTCAAATGATATAATTCTCAAAATGGAAGACTTGCATATGACATCAACTAGAACTTAATAAATAATATCCATATTTATTTTGGCCACACTAGAGAATTTCACATTGCTTACATTTATGACCCTGCTATCACATGGTATGAATATTATGGCATACTCTAGTTTGCTTGGAAATACAAGGAAATCCATGTTTATATCTATTGTGAAGATATAATGAGCAATTACAGGTCTTGGAGACCCTAGCTAGAAGTTTTCTTCTATATGTTTTCTCCCAGAACTTCTGAGATCAAAAATATTTCTGCAAAAGCTATGATCAATCTTCTGAGAATTGAATTACAGGAAGGGGCATTGGCTTAGAACATGTTTTCATTTATTTTATCTCGCCGAGTTACAACACTCAACCTCACTGCTCATAATGACTTTTGTTTGACTATAGAATTTTTTTGAGATACACATCTTCCAGCTAATCAACTAGATCATTGTTTCATGTACAGTCCTTTATATGCTTTTCTTGGACAGTTTGCTCCTCACTGGCTTGATCAAGTTATTCATGGGGCCCAGCCATCCCTCCATGAAGACTCTTCGGAAAAGGACGATTATTCTCCTCCAAGTGGATATGTCTCTGACCATAGTTCGAAAGGATATTATTAAGAGCATCTCTCTTTTCTCTTGTACAAATTTTACTTTCGGTGTTTAGTGGGTTCTCTCCGTAAATGAATCTCCACTATGTAATAACTTTAAGGACAATAATGATCCTTACTTTTGGTTTTTAGAGGGTTCTCTCCATAAAGAATCTCCACTATGTAAACATTTAAGGACAATAATGATCCTTACTTTTGGTGTTTAGTGGATTCTCTCCATAAAGAACTTCCACTGTGTAAATCTTAGGTTAACTATCCACACAAATCTCTGAAACTCTGAGCACTTCTCCGACTTTTGGTGGGACTTGACCCACATTTCAGAGAATCTATGGAAAAGTTTAGATTTGAGATCTATTGTTTGTACACTTTATGTAGATAGAGATCGGATTTTGAGAAGAGACTAGATGCTCCCTTGAAATCCTACAAATGAAGAAAATGTATTTCCATTTGGGGCATCCAAGTCGCTAGAGGTCTCTCTCTTTCTGTAAGCTCTCTGTCATTCTGTCTTAGGTTGAGTTCGACAAACCTGCACATGTGCACTTTGATGCATATGTGACCTTAACGTGGCGGGACCCTTAGGAAGCATTGAGTCTGAGACTTTGCTAAAGTTGATACGCAAGCTCTGGTATGCTACAAAGTTTGTAATTATGGTATTGGAACCAAATATAATAAAAAAGTGATAAATAAAATATAACTTAATTATTAATAAAAAATATCCATAATTAAGATTCAAGAATATATATTTTCTATATACATTTCAAAAACCAACAAATTGATAAAAGGAATCAGGGACTTCTATCCACCTTATGTGGCAATTGTTTAAAAAAATTTGATAAGTCTTTAAAGAAGAGGCTTGAAAGAAAGTTTACCATTTAGAATTTTCTTCTCAATTTAAGAGTACTAAATAATTTACAATTTCCCTTTCAATTGTATTAATCGTGGCCATAATCCATGAACGTGAAGTATGTTCTAAATTATTATATCCCTAAATTTTGGTGGACAATTGTACTCCAACATGTAACATGAAACTACTTTTTTTTTTTCATAATCACTGTAAATACACTGAAATTTGCCCCTCGTTTTATTTCTTCGGAGCTTTTACAAATATGCACAAACTAGTATTCTCTTTATTTTTCGTTGACAAGGAAGAAAAATATAAAATTAGAAATTATATAGTAAAATATATTGCATTATATTGTTATGTATGAAATAAGTTACACAATTATTTTTATTATTTTATTTTTATTTAATTATTTTAATGTAATAATCATAAAATGAAAGATCTGTGATAGAAATGGGCATTTTGTATTTTTTCTACAATATTTTACTTTCATAATTAAATAGAGGGAAGAAATATAAAAGCATTTTGCTATTATACAATATAAAAATATTAAAAAATTAATTTAATAATATAAATGAATATTTTTTATATGAAAATTAAAATATTAGTTAATTTTTTTTAGAAATCATATTGTTTATTTTTTTTATTATTTAGTGTAATAAGTCACATACCAGTGTAGTGTTTTTTCAAATTTTATGAGTGATATATTTTCTGAAGATTTTTTTAGAGTTTGGTGTGATATATTTTAGTTTTTGAGAATTTTTGTGATGGGTAAGTAAATAAAGTCTAATTATCTCATGACTTTTATAAAAAAAAAATGGAGCAATGTGCTTAGGTGTCATATGTTATATCTTAAAAATGTTTGAATATGAAATCTTGATTTTCTAAATAAATTTGTTGAAGGCTTTTTATTTCAATTTAAGGTGGATGAGGATTTGTTGATTTTTTTTATCTTTTTATTGACGGCTTAAATTGACTCTCAAGGGAATATGCTTAGTCTTAATGCTTACCAATAGTTGTAGCATGTTACAGAGTTTGTTAGGTTACATTCATTGTTAATAAATTTAAAAAAATTAGATTCATACCATGTGACTCCTCGACCACCAATTTCTTAGGGATTTGAGATTATTTCAATTCTAATAAATTAATATTCTAATTATATGGGGAAATTAACATATAAGCAAATTTTATTTAGCAAAATGGTCAATTTTACAAAAAAAATGTGTAATTCTTGTTTTTCCTAAAGTTAAAATTGACCCATAACCCTTTTATACATGGTTAATCAGGTAAATGTGTACATTGGTAAGACATTCTTCGTGTTGCAATAGTTTTTTGGTTATATTTATAAAGCCTTCAACTATATCAACCACATTAACATTTTTAATGTGCTTGTACTAGTAAGTATGAACCTCTAACATTTTACCCCAATTAAATTTGATCACTCGCACTTGTTTAACATTTTAGCATGTTAAAACACACCCTATATTGTAGTCATTAAACTTTATGCGCGATACACATTGTGTAGCACCTCTCTTAGATTTTGGTGAGATACAACTTAAACCTTGAAATTTTTCTTAATTAACAAATATTTGAGAATTTTATTTTAATGTTCACTATAATTTTACAAGTTTTTTGTCTTATGTGAATCACTTTAAAAATTGTCTTTATATCTCTTTTAAAATAATGTTTCTTCACAACTAAAAGTAGAAAGTGTGTTTAAGTGTGATATGTCATATTGTAATGAATTTTTTTTAAGTTCAATAGGGCAAATTGCAACAAAATTTATTTAAGCATGATATGTCACGTCAGGAAAAAGTTTGTGAAGGTGAAATGTGTCAGTTTATAAAAAAATTAAATGTAATAAGTCACATCATAAAAAATATTTTGTCTAAATGTGATAAGTCACATCGCAACCAAGTAGGCATTACAAAATATAAAAATATAGGAATTTGTAAATAAGAATATAAAATTAAGCATTATGTAGTATAATAAATTATGTAGGAAAAATTTATAAAATACTGTTGCGTTCAATTAAAAATATGTGTACCTATTTGTGTTCTTTCACAATATTTCTATTTTATAATTAAATGGGGGGAAAATATTATTTAAATAAAATATAAATTTAGCTTATGTAGTATAACATTAGTAGGAAAAAGTACAAAATATTGTTGTGTTCAATAAAATATGTTATTTTTTTTTTGTATTGTTTACAATATTTTCTATTTTATAATAAATTGGGAGGAAAAGTAATTTACTATAAATCGTTGTTATTAATACAAGTATATAAAATTATAATATATAAAAATATTAATAAACTATTTGTTATATGAATTTGTAATATATCTATATCATTTTTTTAAGAATTATATCCACGTTATTATTTATATTTTAGTGTAATAAGTCGTATACCATGTCTTGTGCTTTTTCAAAATTTATAAGTGATACATTTTTTGACACATGTCTTTTAGAGTTTGGTGAAATACACTTTAATTTAATATCCATCGATTTATTATTTTATATTTTAGTGTAATAAGTCGTATACCATGTCTTGTGCTCTTTCAAAATTTATAAGTGATACATTTTTTGACACATGTCTTTTAGAGTTTGGTGAAATACACTTTAGTTCAGGTGAAAATCATGGTCTTTATAGAAATTAAAGCAATATACCCATAAGCTCTATGTAATATCTTAAATATGTTTGAATGTTAAATCTTGATTCTCTAATAATTTTAAGTATGATATATTGAACCTCTAACATTTTAGGCCAAATAATTTGATCGCTCACACTTAAGATTTTAGCATGATAAGGCATACACCCTAAGTTACAACCTTTTAAACTTTATATGTCATACACGTTGTGTAGCACCTCTCTTAGACTTTGGTGTGATATAATTTAAACTTTGAAAATTTTCATAATTTTATTGTAATGTTTGAAACAATTTTACAAACCTTTTGTTTTATGTGAATCACTCTAATAATTATCTTTATATCCCTTCGAAATAGTGTTTCTTTACCACCAAAACTAAAAAGTGTGTTTAAGTGTGATATGTCACATTGCAATGAATTTTTTTAAAGAATAATAAGTCACATTGCAACAAAATTTATTTAAGCATGATATGTCACATCACAAAACAGTTCGTGTAAGTGGAATGTGCCAATTTGTGAGAAATTTAAGTGTAATAAGTCACATCATAACAAAATTTTTCTGAGTTTGATAAGTGTAATAAGTTTGATAAGTCTCATGGCGTGTCACAAGGAAGGAAACATTCCAAAAATATAATGCAAAATGGGTGGAAAAGATTCCACCTAGAAATTTTATTTTCTCATAATAGAGACCAGTTTCAAGAGATATGATATGTTGCAAACTAAGACAAGTTTGAAGAGATATCATGTGGTGTATCTAAAAGATATTTAAGCATGGTAAATAGTATTTGGTAGATGAAAGCAATTTGAGTGTGGTAGAAAGTTTGTAAATGAACAAAGGAAATTTGAGTCTAATGTAATGTAAATAAGTAAATTTTTATGAGATCTAATAATGTATGAACTAACATGTTGGAAAGTGGAGCATGATCTAAAGTGATTTTATAATTAAAATTAAATATACTTAACATTAATTCAATATTTTTTTTAATGCTTTTAAAAAATTTCTTATTGTTGTAAAAAAAAATATACATACTTAAATTAACCAATTTTTTCTATGGATTATTTTTTATATACAAAATTTCATTAATAAATAAATAATATTTTAATTAAGTTATGAAATCAAACCGTCTTAGGTCATTTTTGGAAAATTAGATATAGTGTACATTAATTTTTTTTATTTTCTTATGAATTACTTTTTTATTTATTACAAATTTTAATAAATAAATAAATATTTTAATTAAGTTGGGAAATCAACCTGCGCTTATGTCATTATGGACAATTAAATGTAAGGTGTACATTAATTCATTCGTTTTACATTTGTATTATTCAATTTTAAAGTATATATGTGATATGTAATAACAAAAGTCAAGAATTAAATATTCAAAAATGAAGATAAAAGAGTATTTTGTTAAGAATATTTTATTAAGTACGAAGATTATTATCCATTTAGTATATTATTTAAAAGGATAATATTATTTATTTAATATATTATTTAGAAAGTTAATATATTGTTGAATTGAGGCTTCTGTGATCTATAATAGTTATAAGTAGAACTTCTACGTAAATCACATATAGAAAGACCTTTGTCGACGTGTTTCGAACTAACCAATGTGGTTCATCGTCAAGACAAGTTGAAGAAACAGATCCAGCTTCGCATGTTAAATAGTCTGAGCAAAGCCTCCAACGGCTATCTTGACCAACGGCTAATTTTGACCTAGGGACCAAAGTCAAAAAATCAATTTGATAATTTAAAAGAAGTTGGTTATTATCGAGAGCATACCTTTAAAATATATGTATATAATTATGAATAATTTTAGATGTGTTTATTTTTAGAAAAATATACTTTAATATTAAAAGTTGCAGTTTAAGGAATAGTTAAATTGAGAACCTCACTTTTTTATATAAATCTTTAAACAATAAAAAAGAAATTAAAATGATAGTTAGTAGAATATTTATATATTGGAATGAAAAAAATCAAATAAATAAAAATAATAAAAAATAAATAATAGAAAATAATAATAATAAATATAAAAATACAAAAAATAAATTTAATCAAGAACGAGCGAGGTAAAATAAATAAATATAAATAATAACAATAAATTAATTAATAATTAAATTAAATAACAACAAAAATAAAATAAATATAATTCAAAAAAAAATAAAAAATTAAAAAATAATATATAATTACGTTATAAGTACTAATATCTATCAGGAACAAATAAAAAGAAAGAGCGACCTAAAATAAAAATAAGGAGAAGGACCGGAAAAAGTCTAGAGCAAGAAGGATAAATGCTAGAAAAAAGGAAGGCTCCAGGGGGAACAATGAAAGCGAAAAATATGAAAAGGGGGCGGGCAGGCGGGCGAGGAGGGGGAGGAAGAAAAGAAAGTGAAAGGGCAGGGATCCAACATCTACTAATCTTCTAGCCATAATCTCTATTGAGATTGTTAGGCCTTCTTTCGATCTCAATAGCTTCCCTGAATTTACGATGATGGAATTGAGCAACTTTGGCAACAACCTTGTTCTCCTCTATACACACTTGATGCTTGGTATTTTCCACATGTTCTGCTAATGTTGAAGACTTGTTTCTCCCATGTCGTAGGTCAGCTGCATGTTCGTTGATCCTCTAATGGATGGAGTGCCCTGTTTCCCCGATATAGGGGGTCCCACAAGAACAAGGGATCAAGTAGACACCCTTCATGTCCTTAGGGTTAACGGGATCTTTCACCGAGCGGAGGGAATTACGAATGGTGTTGAGAGGACTAAATGTTGAGGGAATATCATACCTCTTAAGGATCCGAGCAATCTTATTCGTGGTTCCTTGGACATAGGGAAGATGGACACCTAGTCGGCGCTCCTTTGGTTCTTTCCTAATTACCACATTTTTAGAGGCTTTAAGGAAAGCCTTCTGACTTAGGCGCCTACTATATCCATTCTCCACAAAGACATCAAGGAGATGGGATCTCTCCTTATCCAAGCTCTCATTATCAGAAATCCTAAGGGCACGAATAGCGAGGGTGTTAAGAACACCCATCTTCTGAGCAGGGAAATGATGGGAATCAGCATGAAGGTACTGCTCAGTATGCGTCTTCTTCCGGAACACGGAGTGGGAGAGATAATCGTCCTTATTCTTAGATATAAGAATATCTAGGAAAGGGAGGGAACCATTGACCTCTATTTCCATGGTGAACTTAATGGTAGAGGACTGTCCATTGAGGTGATTGAAGTAGTGACGAATATCCATAAGGACGACTATCTCTCCCACTCTGTGTTCTGGAAAAAGACGCATAATGAGCAGTATATTCATGCCAATTCCCATCATTTCCCTGCTTAGAAGATGGGTGTTCTTAACACCCTCGCTACTCATTCCCTTAAGATTTCTAATAATGAGAGCTTGGATAGGGAGAGATCCCATCTCCTTGATGTCTTTGTGGAAAATGGATATAGTAGGTGCCTAGGTCAGAAGGCTTTGCTTAAAGCCTCTAAAAATGCGGTAATTAAGAAAGAACCAAAGGAGCGTCAACTAGGTGTCCATCTTCCCTATGTCCAAGGAACCACGAACAAGATTGCTAGGATCCTTAAGAGGTATGATATTCCCTCAACATTTAGGCCCCTCAACACCATTCGTAATTCCCTCTGATCGGTGAAAGATCCCGTTAACCCTAAGGACATGAAGGGTGTCTACTTGATCCCTTGTTCTTGTGGGACCCCCTATATCGGCGAAACAGGGTGCTCCATCCATCAGAGGATCAATGAACATGCAGCTGACCTAAGACATGGGAGAACCAAGTCTTCAGCGTTAGCAGAACATGTGGAAATAACCAAGCATCAGGTGTGTATAGAGGAGGCCAAGGTTGTTGCCAAAGTTGCTCAGTTCCATCATCGTAAATTCAGGGAAGCTATTGAGATCGAAAGGAGGCCTAACAATCTCAATAGAGATGACGGCTGGAAGATCAGTAGATGTTGGATCCCTGCCCTTTTTTCATAATCTTTCTTTTCTTCCGCGCGCCCCCCC
>APFE030769081.1:0-13598 GCA_000404065.3 Pinus taeda | reverse complement strand
ACCTTGTGGTAGATAGCTTCGGTTAAATGCTCATGTAATCAACAAGCAGAGTGCGGAGGAAGCTACCTCCGTTGTTTCTCCTCACCTACACACTCTGCATAAATCTATCATTCATAATGTATTGTATGAATTTACACAAATGTGTTAATATATTGAGTTTTCCAATGGTCATTATATTGAGTTTTCCAAAGTTTGCAACAACTTTCCATGGAATCAAACTCATGTTTGGCGTAGCAAACAACCACCAATATTCATAAAATTGATGGAATTTGAGGTGGAAATTCTTGCGTGGTCATGATGTTACATCATAATTTATTAGGACTGTAGTGCTCTGGAAAAAAAAGGAGGAGAAATCTGGTTGTAATGTGCTTCCTATTTCCCAAAACAACTAGAACATAAAAAGTACATAATTTTTTCTTTTTGCAGCAAAACATACGGAATATTGTATTTTATGAGATTTAAAATCAAACGTTTTATCAAATTTGTGTGGAGTGCGCAGCAAGATTTCATTGTGCTTCCTTTTCAACCGCGCACTCTGCACCTATGGCGTGATCCATCATGTACTATATGCATTTACAGAAACGTGTTAATATATCGATTTTTTGTTTTTACTCAAAAGTTGTGAACTATCGTCCATGAAATCAAACTCGTGTTGTGCAAGAAATAACTTCCAATATGCATAATATTTGTGGATTTTGAGGTGTACATTCTTCTCTGCTCATGGTGCTATATCATAATATTTATTGGGATTGTACTGCTTCGAAGAAAAAATGAAGGACACCTACAGTCATAATGCGTCTCCTCCTTCACAGATAACTTACAACATAAAAAGTACCTCATATTTCTTTTTGCTGTAAAAAATAGGAAAAAATGTATTTTATGAGATAAGAAATGAAGTGATATGTCAAGTTTGTGCCTAGTACGGAGGGAGCTTTCATTGTCCGTCCTTCGGACATGCATTTACACAAACGTGTTACTATATTAGTTATTCTTTTTTTTCCTCAAGAGTTTGCAACAGTCATCCATGGAATCAAACTCATGTTTTGTGTAGCAAACAATCACCAATATCCATAATATTGGTGGATTTTGAGGTGGGCCTTATCTTGTACTCTTAATGTTACATCGTAATGTTTATTGGGACGGTAGCGACTATTTTTTTCGAAGTACAATTATTGTTATAATGCGCCTTCTATTGCGCCAAAAAACTACATCTTAAAATGTACATTATATTTCTTTTTTCTATAAAACACGACGGATATTGTATTTAGTCTGATTAAAATCAAGCGGTCTATCGGATTTGTGGTTTTCTATTATTAACGTTCAACTTCCCAAGCTCGGGGAAAGGGATTCCATTATCAACTGATAAATTGAATTAGTTGCAATTCCTGATGAGGTGGAAACTACAACTAATTCGACAGCTTTAGCCATTCAGTTCCTCAATCCATATGGATAATCGTGACCAATTCCACGGCTGTGACCTAACGGCGGTTCAAACGGCGAACAGATTTCTGCACTCCATGTTGAGAAACATTCAATTTTAGAGAAGGAAGGATTGTCTGAAGGTGTTCATCAGAACGCTGATCTGAATCCCTCGGATTGGACGTGAAGTTAGCCTGTGAACAGTCGTCAAGATTCACTCTTCTGCTCAAACAGTCGTCCAGCTTCAGGGCTGCCATCTTAGGAGCCCTTTCCTCGACTGACTGATCACTGATTGCAGGAGTAGCTTTAACGGTGCTGCAAGCAAAATTAAAATAATCATAGCAGAGTTCTTCATCGTTCAAGTAATTTAACGCAACTTTTCTATTTGGACCCAATGTGATTATCACAATAAACACAAAAGCACACACTAATGTATTATCAAGAGACAATACAATACTGTGACGAATAGAAGAGAAGATATGAAACTACAGTGAGATCCTCTCTGCAACAAAACTACCCGCCAATAGACGGGAATTGGAGTGGTGAAATGCTTATGCCTTGCCATCGTATTTATATGTTAGCTCTAAAGTCCACTCTAGGAAAAATAAGTTTCAAAGGTGAATTTTTTGATAAGTTTCAACGATAGCCCTAGTTTGAATGTTTGAATCTCACTGACTTTGGTAACATTCATGGAATAGCCACAAAAACTTAATCCCTAGTTTGAATGTTTGAATCTCACTGACTCCGGTAACATTCATGGAATAGCCACAAAAACTTAATGTTGGAAATAATAATCCCAACCACCCCAATCAACAGCCTGACATCAGCGAGATCTGTCATACGTATTTTTGCGAGACGTATTTTTGCAAGTTGTATTTGAAGATAGGACTGAAGCTAGACGGGAACCATTTAGAAACTCAGCAAAGGCATTTAAAGAAGTTATGTACTTTGGTAAACAGATATGAGCAAGCATTTGTTCAACAACCTTTGCCCACACTCTAGAAACACCTGCCCAATTCTCATCACACCCAACAACATCATATTAATTTGGCTCTTTCGTGAATTAAATGCAAAATTGTATGTTGAGTTATATATGAATGTAAAAATCATTTGTAATAGGTTAGAGAGTAAGAGGTAAAAAAAAAGGAGCGCAAGTCTCTATGGACAAAATGGTAGAGCAATTTTTGGTGGGCCCATGAAAACGACAATAACTCTGTTATACTGTGTGTTATTCCATTTAAGTTTAAATCACTGTAAAACTTCTATTTTACTTGGTGAATGAGCCGCAGTCTCATGTAAATGTATTTTCATTTTTAAGAAATGAATACTAAGTTTTAGTGTGTTGCTCAAAACCTATCTTGTTATTTTTGGTGTGAGTATTCATTAAGTCTCTGGAATAGTTTAGCGGGAAGATAGGTGCACGAAATCAGCTCGTGGTGCGCGAAGCTAAGTCAAAATACCTCTGCCCCTCCATGAAAATTAAATTTTCCAAATATTTTTAACATGGTATTAGAGTGGTTAAACTTTGTTAGTGTAAAAACAAGTGTTTTTACAAATAGTGAAAATTGTTTTTAGCGCGAATTGTTTTTTAGCATGTTTACGAGCAAGTAGAAAGTTTTTTTTACGCCCAAAAATGACAACATCGTGCACAAGTTTGACTAATTCTCAAATATCTTAGTTTAATGGAAAAAATTATGATTATTGGGTTATTACAAAGAAGGCCCTGTTTTCTTCCAAAGACATTTAGGATTTGGTGGATAATGGTTTTCATGAATCAGCAGATGCAGCAACATACAATGCTTTATCTCAACAAGAAAGAGATGTGTTAAGGGACAACAGGGAGAAAGATTCAAAAGTCCTATTCTATATTTTCCAAACGGTTCATGAAAGTATTTTCCAAAGGGTTGTAGTAGCAACGAAGTCCAAGTAAGCATGGGACACCCTCTAGACAGCCTACCAAGGCATGGCAAAAGTCAAAACAACAAAGCTGCAAATGTTGAGGAGAGATTTTGAAACACTTTGTATGAAAGAGTCTGAGAATATAGACTCGTTTTTTGCGCATGTAAGTGGGCTGGTTACTCAAATCAGATTTCATGGTGAGACACTTAGGAAAGAAGAATAGTTGAGAAAGTTTTGAGAAGTTTGCCAGTGAGGTTTGAGGCCATTGTTGTGACCATAGAAGAGACAAAGGATCTCTCACAGTTCTCAGTGGATGAGCTTAATGCATCACTGATTTCTCATTAACATACACTGAAAAGAGCAGCAAGCTCCTCATTGGAGCATGCCTTCAAGACACAAGTATCATTTGGTCAAGGTCGAGGCAGAGGAAGATCATATGCTAGAGGAAGAGGAAGAAGCCCACACAGAGGTGGAAGAAGCAGCCATTCAAGCTCAAATGGAAGAGGCAACAATCAAAATCCAAGTCAAGGCCCAAGCCAAAATCAAGCACAAAGTCAGAGGTATGATAAATCTCAAGTTTAATATCATTACTGTAAGAAGTATTGTCATTATGCAAATGAATGTAAAAAAAAGCAATATGACATTCGTAGCAAACCAAGTGTAAATTTCACAGGAGAAAATCAGAAGCATGGTAGCATGTTTTTAGCTTGTGATGTAGCACAAGAACAACAGAGTGATATATGGTATCTAGATTCAGGGTGTAGCAACGACATGTAAGGAAACATAGAAATGTTTTCTGATGTAGATGAAAGTGTGAAATCTGAAGTGACATTAGGGACTGATAGCAAAATCTCTATCATGGGAAAAGGTAGAGTTAATATTCTAACAAAGAAGGGAGAGAAGAAATGCATCTTTGATGTTAACTTTGTCCCTGGTCTGAAACATAATCTCATGAGCATTGGACAACTCATGCAGAAAGGCTATAATGATTTCTTCAAAAATGATGTGTGCGCAATTTTGGATAGGTCTCCAAGTAGACAGTTGATTGCAAAGGTTCAGATGACAGAAAATATAATTTTTCTCCTAAAAATAATATCAGATGTGTAGAAAGAAGGTGCACATGCACAACTATCGATGAACTAACAAAAAGATGGAAGAATATAGACAGATGTCACACAAGTAAACCTTCAAGCAGAGGTAAAAGATGAAAATTGTTTATGGCACTTGAGATTTGGACATCTCAACTTTGGAGATTTGAATCTGCTGCATAGGAAAGACATGGTGAAAGGGTTTACCACTCATAGAAAAACTAGACAGCATATGTGAAGGATGTATCTTGGGCAAGCAATATAGGGAGGCATTTCCCGTAGGAAAGTTAGTGAGAGCAAAGGCACCTTTCGAGATTGTCCACTTAGACCTATGTGGACCAATGCAGACACCAGCAATAGGTGGCAGCCACTATGTATTGACCTTCATAAATGACTAGACAAGGAAGACATGGGTCTTTCTCTTAAAACAGAAAAGTGAAGTGTTTGAGTGCTTTCGACAATACGAGGCTCTTATTGAGAAGCAAAGAGGACATTACATCAAAGTCCTTAGGATTGACAGAGGTGGTGAATACATCTCAAATGACTTCCTTCAATTTTGTAGGGAGCATGGAATTCATAAGCAATTTACAACAAGATATACACCGCAACAAAATGTTGTGGTAGAAAGGAAGAATAGGACAATTATGGAAATGACAAGGAGTATGTTGAAGGCAAAGCATTTGCCAAATGATTATTGAGTTGAAGCTTTCGCTTGTGCAGCATACATCTTAAATAGATGTCCAACCAAAAGTGTCCAAAACATTGTCCCTGAAAAGGCATGGAGTGGAAGAAAACAAAATGTCACTCACATGAGAGTTTTTGGATATGTGGCTTATGCACATGTCCCAGATGAGTTGAGAAAGAAGTTGGATAGAAAGGGGGAGAAATGCATATTTGTTGGACACAGTGATGAATCCAAGGCATACAAACTGTACAATCCATAAATGAAGAAAGTCATAATCGACAGAGATGTGCAGCTCATAGAACACGAAGCATGGGATGGAAGTTTAGAAAAGACAGTCAAAGTCAAAGCATGCATACCACATGAGGACAAAGAGGAATTAATAGCAGCAAGTAATTCCTCAACAGTGACTCCCTCTACTCGTATTCAAGTGCAGCAAAGCAAACAACAAGCAACTCCATCAACAAATAATAGGACAGTTTCACGCAGCCAAGAAAGTGCTTCTCCAAGCACAGCACGAAGTGCGACACCAAGTGACATATCAAGCCCATCTTCAGTAAGCACAAGAAGGCCAAAATTTAGAAATTTAAATTAAATTTATGAGCAGGATGAAGTTGATAGTAGTGCAGGTCTAAATTCCTTATTTACATTATTTTGTCATGTAGATGATCCAATCCACTTTTAAGATGTAGTGAAAGAAGAAAAATGGGTTACGACAATGGAGGAAGAAATAGAAGCAAAAGAAAGAAATGATACATGGGAGTTAGTAAGCCTTCCGAAAGGAAAACATGTCATTGGAGTGAAGTGGGTCTATAAGACCAAAAGCAACATTGAGGGAAAGATTGAAAGGCACAAAGCAAGGCTAGTTGTCAAATAATACAAGTAGCAACATGGAAGAGATTACGCGGAGACGTTCACGCCAGTCGCGCAGATGGAGACAGTGCGCGTAGTTTTGACGATTTCCGCGTAGCACAATTGGACAGTGTATCAGATGGATGTAAAGTCAACATTCTTAAATGGAGTGCTGAAAGAGGAAGTTTATGTTGTGCAATTGCTTGGTTATGAGATTGAAGGCCAAGAAGACAGTATATTGGTTAAAGAAAGCTCTTTATGGGTTCAAACAAGCACCGCACGCATGGTACAACAGGGTAGATGCTTACTTGTTGGAGAATGGTTTCGATAAATGTGATAGTGAGCTTACTCTCTACATCAAAGAGAGCGAATGTAAGACTCTCATTATCATCTTATATGTAGATTATTTTATCTTTACAGTTAGTGATGATTTCCTCATCGCTGATTTCAAACAAGTCATGAAGAGTGAGTTTGAAATAACTGACTTGGGATTGTTAAGATATTTTTGGGCATAGAAGTGAAGCAAACAGAAACTGGCATTTTTATCTCTCAAGCAAAGTATGTGGCGGAAATTTTGTAGAGGTTTAAAATGCAGAACAACAAGTCCGCACCAACTCCAACTATCATATGGTTGAAGTTCAGCAAAGAAGATTGCAGCAGCAATGCCAATCCGACACTATATAAAAGCATGATAGGCAATTTGATGTATTTGACCGCTACTAGGCCGGATATAATGTATGCAGTAAGTTTGGTGTCAAGGTTCATGGAGACACCCAAGGAGACACATTGGCAAGTAGCGAAAATGATTGAGGTATGTGAATGGGACAAAACAATATGGTGTTTTGTACACAGCAACAAGTGATTTCAGGCTGGTTGGTTACATTGACAGTGACAGAGCAGACAGTGTCAATGATAGAAAGAGCACATCAGGATATTTTTTTCATTTGGGTTGTGGAGCCATTTTATGGGCCTCCAAGAAGCAGCCAATAGTATCACTGTCTACAACAGAAACTAAATATGTCGCAGCAACAGCAGCAATGTGTCAAGAAATTTGGATGACAAGGATGTTGAGGGATTTTCGTCATGACCAAGAGGGTGCGACAACTATTTTCTGCGACAACACCTTAGCAATTGCACTGTCAAAGAATTCTGTCTTCCACAAAAGGACCAAGAATATTGATGCTAAATATCATTTTATTAGAGAGTTGATTAACAATGATGAAATTGTGTTGCAGCACTGTAGGTCACAAGAACAATTTGCTGATATTTTCACAAAGCCATTGGTAGGTGAAAGTTTTGCTTATCTCAAAAACTGTTTGGGAATTGTCAATGGCGGCAGTTGTAATTAAGGGGGAGTGTTGGAAATAATAATCCCAACCACCACAATAAATAACCTGACAGGAGCCATACCTGTTAGACGCATTTTTGTAGGTTGTGTCTCTACTTGAAGATAGAATTTGTAGGTTGTGTCTCTACTTGAAGATAGAAGGACTGACGCGAGACACGAACCATTCAGAAACTCAGCAGCAACATCTAAAGAAGTTATGTACTTTGATAAACAGTTATGGGCAAACATTCATTCAACAACCTTTGCCCACACTCTAGAAACACCTGCACGATCCTGATCACACTCAACAACAACATCATATTAATTTCGTTCTGTCATGAATTAAATTTAAAATTGTATGTTGAGTTATATATGAATGTAAAAGTCATTTGTAATAGGTTAGAGAGTAAGAGGTAAAAAAAGAGTGCATGTAAAACTCTTATTTTACTTGCTGAATGAGCCGCAGTCTCATGTAAATGTATTTTCACGTTTAAGAAATGAATACTAAGTTTTAGTGTGTTGCTCCAAACCTATCTTATTATTTTTGCTGTGAGTATTCATTAAGTCTATGGAGTGTACAAAATTCAAGTGCATGAAATCAGCTTCTCGGTGCGTGAAATTAGCGCTGCGGTGCATGAACTCAGCTTTGCAAAAGTCAAAATACCTCTGCCTCTCAGCGAAAGTTAAATTTCCCAAATATTTTTAACACTTGAAATAATAGGGCTTATAATTGGGCACGGCAGGCCGAACATATCTCATAAGTGTTGCGATGGGTTTCTTAATTCCCAGATTCTTGGCATGCATTCAGTTGCAAGCTAAAATATTATCTTGCTCTTACCTTACATCCACAATTTCTTGCTTTCTAAATTTCATCATGACAAGTGTTGGCCTTGCCCCACCTTTCCACTACCTAGACTAAAAGAGAATTGTTTAACGATGAGATTTCAATAAAATTATTCATTTGGAGAATCCAAAGTCAAAAAATTGCTTTTCTAACCAACTTTTGTTTGAACACTGAGTGTGATGGCGGATGACAAGACATCTCGCTGGCTTTGCAAAATACATTATTCAAAACCATTATTGTTGTCGAACTGCATTAGAGAAAAATAATGATATGTCCAGTTGATATCTTATCTTGTACATTGATCTGCATCCCTCTAGTTATAAGTGTTCTATTTTACTTATGTTTTTGTCTACACGACCACTTCCACTTGATTCGATTTTTTTGACAGTATCTCAAAGTTTTCTCCTTTCGGTTTTAATTTATCGTTAAACCGTGAACCCACCAATTCATGGCAGACAACCTACATAGTAACCACACTCACCCACATCACATGGGTATCTTATTTGTACTCAGCCTTCAACTCCTACAACTAGAAGAGAAGATCCAATTTTAAACTCGATTGTTACAGATGCATCTAGATGCTCCTTCCACTATTTATTTTTCATGTTGTTTAATATCGTAATTCAAATCACTCAACTCACAGATGCGTGTACATGGTCCTTACGCTATATTTTCTTGCATGTTGTTTAATATAGTTCAAATCACTTATGAGGGATTGAAATTTCAAGAACTAGCTTGACCACCAAAATAAATGGAACTTGAAAATAATGCAAAACGAACTTTTGCAGCCCATTTCTTTCATAGTTTACCAGATTTCCCTAGTAAATACAATGGATTTAACTAGATATGAGGGCATTTTTCTAAATAACCATCAAGTTGAGTGCGTTTTTCAATCCAAAGCAGAGAAGAGAGAACAAACAGCGCAGTCTTTTTTTTAGGAGTGAGTTGTGTCAATGTCATCCAATGCAAATCACATCTGAGAAAAAATTGAGAGGATGCAAAGTAAAGCAGGAGGTTGTTAATTAATTTTTACTGGGAATTTTTTTATTTTTATTGCTTAGAGTAAATCGCGCTAAAAAAACCACTCGCTGAGGAAAGATATATCTCTATGAACATCTAGCTGCTAACTCGATATAATATAATGAACATATATAGAGAAAAGGAAATTTGAAAGCTACATTTTAGTGTTTTTTTTTACATTTTCGAAAACTGTTAGTTTTTTTTAAACAAATAGGGAATGATTATGTATTTTAAATTAATATAATTAATATAAGGGCTAAAATATTTTTTTTGAGTTATTTATGTAATTTAATTTTAATTTTTTTGTGAGACATTTTAAGGTAGAGGTAGTGATTGAGTGTGTGGTTGAGACAAATAGCTTAAAATGGCGAAGTAACTTTACATACACATATAAGAGTGTAAAATCACACCACTATCTTCTTCTGTTTATTCTTTTCTCAACCCAGACAATGTTGAAGAGTGACTGATAGGGGGTTTGTGTTAGAGAAATCTTTATCTTAAGGTAAGAGATTCAAATACAAAATATGTAGCTGGTTAATGAGTTGGTGTGACATAAACACAATAAGATCACACTTGATTGTAATGAATTTCTATTATGGTACTTATTTTATTGGAAATAAAGACCATATTAAAAATTCCGTGGTATAGATGAGTGATTTTCAATGAGAAATTCCCAAGGTTGTGGAAGTTACTCCAAGAGCCCTCCCCTCTAATTGTGACTCAAGCGAATCAAACTTGTGCTGCGGTTTTGATACTATGTTGGGGTTTTCCATTACACCAAAATTCACAGGCATTACTAAACTTCCAAACCCTTTCCCTCACCTAGAGTGAGAAACTACTCTCATGTTCCGAGGGTGACAATTAGTCCACATGATCAATTCCCAAAAGTGTGGCGGTTGGTCAGATAATTTGAATAATGGCATATGGTCAACTTTACTAGTATCTCAATCGCTTGTTTCCAAGGAAAGGCTATTGACATTTTACACGTTTAGTTTGTCCTTTAAGTGAAAGGAAATATGCTTGATTTTTAAATGAGATCTATCTTCCATAATTGGAGATAATGCTCTATATTGGCGATCCATTCAATATCTTTTCCATCCATACCTCTATCCAATGCTCCATGCCATATATACATAGTCTATAGATGATAACTATTCACATAGGTGAGAGATTAATATTCTTCTACTAGATGCTCATGTCATCGTCTATGTTGTTATAATAGGACAGATGAGAACATGTCTCATAATATGATTGCAAATTTGTCAAAAAATATTCCACAACATTTGCTAAATTATCAAGAGATAATGAGATATAGTTAAATTCAAGGTGATAAAATTAGTTATGTGCTACTTTCCTTACAAGAAATGGATGCACAAATTATTAAGACATTGATTGTTAAACAATTAGAAATCTAGAGTTTTATAGGCATATATAACTATGAAAGCACCCATTTTGTTTGTAGATATTAAATCATCATGTTATACTGTTTAGCTTTTGTTAAACACATTTCGCTTCAGTTTAATGGAAATAACATATTAATATAATTGTTAACTTCATCTTACTATTGCTAGGTAGTTACTTGGTCAATAGTTGTGGTAGTGTAGTGCATTCATTGCACAAGTAGTAGTTTTCAATAATGAGGTATACCATATCAAACAAGGAGTAGAGTGAGTTAGAAAGTATTCATTATGTAACCTCTTTTTGGTGTAGTGTGGAAATTTTTTACCTTAATGTCAAAAGAGCTCCATTGGATTTTCAATCACGGTAGGTCTATGTTTTACTGTGTTTTTTTGCTCTTCCTCTTCAAATTTTGTCATTGAATCATAGTGATAGCTTGATCCATCAATATGTAAAGAGCCTCTAAAAGGGAGGTATTGTTATTATGTTTGTTTGGAGCGAATACATTGATCTTACAAGTCAATGGTTAAGGAAAAGTAGCTACCATTGATCCTTTTTGTAGGAGCCTCCATTTCTGTTATAATAGTTGACAAAGTGATGTCAATAGAGTAGTTGCAACCAATTTTTTCAAAGAATAAGACCAAGAGGGGCTGCAAAAGCCATAAGTTGGCCTTAATGAGTTTGATAGAAGAGGACTCCCACGCTAGTATTTATCTAACATGCGTTGCATCAAGAGACCTCAGAGAGTGTTGTAGCTCAATCTCACCATAAAATATACTCAAATTGAGATTTTTTTATGAAACTGTTGTCATTGTAAATATTATTCAAAGACTTATAAGGATAAACCATAAACACTCCAAGATTTATTTGTAGCTATTAGAGCCATCCTTATAGGCTAGCTACACTCACACCAATGTTTTAACACCTATGTTAGGATTTAAGTGAGTTGGAAATCTTGGAGAAGCCTTAAATCCATCATAAGGAGGATTTATTAGATAATTCACTCATGTCTTCAATTAGTAATTAGAACACATAGGGTCCCATATTAATGGTGGAAGTTATGAAATGTGGGAAATTGAGATCAAGATATTTTTCACAAATTTGTGTTGTTTGGAAGTAATAGTCACAAAATACAAAGAAACTAAAGCTCCAAACTTAGCAACAATGAAAAATTACCACCGAAATGCTTCAGTAGAGATAAAAAGAAAGGACTAAAGAGAACTATAGAATATACACAGTGGAGTTGAAGAAACCATATTCCCTAAGATTGTAGCATTAACCAATGCTCATCAAGCTTGGGAAACATTTGAAAAATGATATCAAGGAATAAAAAAGGCTAAGAATATGAAGCTCCACGTCCTCATGAAGGAGTTCAAACCTTTCAAATGAGAAATATTGATGTAGTAGATCAGTTTATTATTCAAGTCATGGAGGTAGAAAATCAACTTAAAACTAATGGAGAGGATATGATCGATCAAAAGGTGGTTGAGAAAATTCTTAGATGTCTGCCATATTCATTTGGAATGATTACGATAGATATAATATAAAGTAAATATATGGTCTAGTTTTCAATTGAAGAATCAACATAATCAATGTTAGATCATGAGTCAATAATTAAATGTAGAAATGACTCACTATAAAGTTCCTTTCAAAATCCAACGACCATTAGTAGAGGCAACAAAAGTAGAGGAAGAAGATATACTAAGAAGAGAAAAATTTCATCAAGTCAACTTGAATATTCATGGGATTAGCCTTAGAATAAAAGAGGAAGAGGAAGAAATAACAAAGGAAATGGAAGGATGGACAAGTCAAATAGAATGTTATTATTGTAATAAGTATATGCATTCTGAATGTGAATGTAGGAGGAAACCAAAAGATTTAAACAAAGGTAGTGAGAATGTTTTAAGAACTATTGAAGATACAACATATTACATATTACTTTATGGTTTGATATCATAATAAAACACCAATGAAGATATTTGGTTACTAGATAGTGGCTACAATAACCATATAACATGTAATAAATACTTTATTTCAAGTTTTGATGAAATAGTTGAATGTCATATTAATTTGGGTGATTATTATCTTGTTAATTCCTTATGAAAACATATTGTTAGAGTTGTAAACTAGAAAAATGAAATGAAGGACATTCATGGTGTCTTTTATGTACAAATTCTAAAACACAAAGTATTTAGTGAAGGAAAAATTATTAAAAATGTTCTAAAAGTTAAGTTTAAATTTTCTACCTACATATTTCTTGAAAATCCACCTAGCGAAACAATCATAGAAAGGATCCAAATGGCAAATAAAAGGATAGTTCCTCTAATCATAATAAATGTCAACAAATCATTATCATATTCTCAATTTCTAATAAGTTCTAATTAAACTTGTCTATGGTGTGTTAGATATGGCCATTAAACTTTTAATAGTCTTGATCTTTTGCAAAGAAATTTTATGGTCATAGGTATAATTATTATAGATGTCCATGATAATCCATGTGAATGTTCGATCCTTTCCAATCACCACAAATCTAATTTTCTAAATCATGCTAGCCATAAAGCCTAATTTCCACTTGATCTAGTACAAATACACATTTGTGGTCTAATGAAAACCTAGAAATAGGAGTAAGTTTCTACTTTCTAACCATTATTGATGATTTCAATAAAATGGCATGGGTCTTATTTATAAAAAAAAATCATTATAGATATGAAAAATTCAAGTTACTAAAAGATAGAATCAAAGTAATAAGAAAATTAAAGTCTCAAGATCAGATCAAGGAGGTGAATATGGATCTAGAGAATTTGTAGCATATTGCATTGATCAAGGAATCAAAAGCAAAGTTACAGCAAGGTACACCCCCCAAAAAAATTATGTAGCAGAAAGGAAAAACCAGACCATCATGAATATGTTTAGAATCATGCTAAAGGTAAATAGTTTTCCAAATGAGTATTGGGAAGCAGCTGGTGAGCTCCAGTATTGTAGCAATAATGTTGCAACTCCTGGGGCTTCCTGTCTCTCATTTTATCAACCCGGTAGTTCGTACAAACTTGGAAGCGACGGTGCTGTATG
>APFE030769076.1:121173-135614 GCA_000404065.3 Pinus taeda | reverse complement strand
TCAGTAATGTCTATCAGTGCCTCCATTGTTTCTTTCAACATGCAGGGTGGATCTTGTTTGAATATCATCTTATAAACTAGGGTGATAAAATGGTCAGACAGCTGTGTGGTAACTCCTCTAAAGCTACACTCAGACAAAAACTTACAATATGTGTTCACAACAGTCTCCGCTAGTGACCATGCCCACTCCAAACCCGGGAACTCCTATTGCACACAGATCGCATCTAAGATGTAGGCGGACATGTAGATCTCTGCTTGCATACCTCCGAGTGACTGTTGAGACCTCATTACCTATTCCTACAGTTGATGAGCCAACATTCCAGACGAGTTGCATGGTTTTCCTTCTCTAGCCAGTTGTTCCAACGCAATCACCCAACTCTATGGGAATGTTTCTATGCTTTCTTGGCCATATAGTCGACATGCAAATATGACCAAGTATTAGTATGCCTTCCGCAGTATCTTCGTCTTGTAGATCTAGTTGGGTGTCATCCTAAATCTAGTCAGATCCTTTACCCAGTTCTTAAGAATGTCTCTGGATTTGGCACTACTGCCGAGTAAGCTGAAGGGTAAAGAAGCCCTATTGACAATTTTACTTTAAGTGTTCCATAAGTTAGAGGTTACAAGGTAACCTCATAGCGCAAAAACATAACAAAAATTCCATAAATGCTCACATGTGTGGGAGAAAATCCTTGTCCAACATGAAATCATCCTACAAATGAGCTCTAAATGCGACAAATAGGTGTTGTTACTGCTCAAACTAGTAGGGGTCCTAAAAGGGAATCCTATAGAGCAACTTCTAGGTCAAGGGTGTTAGAAAATCGGAAAGGCAGAAATATTTTCTTATGTTGATAATTACTTGTGATATCTTTGAATTCTTATTATCTTTCTTACGTTCCTTTTTATCTTAGTTCATCAAGCAATTACCAAATTCAAAAACACAAAGATCAAGGACACCAGATATAGGCACACAACCAGGGCTAAAATCCCTATGTAGGGGAAATCCCAGTCAAGAACTCTTCCTTCAGTAATTCAAAATGAGATGGACCAAGACTCTAGAGAAACAAACCTTCCTCCTCCACCAAGTCAACCTTTCAATAAGATACAACAACCTTCAATAGTCTCCTCTTGTTCAATAGATTCAGCCTGTTACCCACCATTTTGTGGGTAATATCCCTGTGAGAATTTTTTTCCACAAAATGGTCCTCAACCAACAACTAGCAGCCCCTTGCAGTCACTAGCTAGGTCATTGTGCCATTTCTCCACCACCTGAGCTAGCCATGTGGTCCCTCGCCCATTTGCCATGATTGTATGTTTGAAGGTGGGCCTCTCGAACCTAAATGTATGCCTTGTCATTTGGAAATTGAGTATTGTAGCTTGCTTATCATGGACAGTCCATTAATGGGGGGATTCAGCGGAAAGAATGGGCTAGATCTGTGCTCTTGTCGCCTAGACCTCTTTTGGGCATTAGCCTTGGATTCTAGTCCCGTGGGATCTCTTTTATTGACCATTTGGCTTTAGGGATGGTATTTCATGGGAAACCCTGATTTTGGTTGCGTGGTCCCACACCCTTATCTGCTTATATTACCCTCTTTCCACTCATTATTACCCCATTCATCATTTCTCCCATTTGGGTCCACATTTCTCCACTGGGTCCACATAGGGTTAGCTTGCCCATTCCCCTTGCCCACACCTTGGGTCATGACGTGGAATGAAGCCCGGAGGTTGATGCAGCTAAAAAGAAAGATAAAAACATATTTGGCCACATTCAACTGGAAAATGTATCACAAAATGCAAAAGATGGTCGGGACAAACACATTTAGCACGTGGGAAAAAGCCAATACATGAGCTCTACCCCATCATCATGGTCGTCACCCTGGTTCCTACAGGTTCTATGAACCTCCTTCATCATATAGGAACCCATGATTGCCCCAACCCCTGGTGGGCAATGAATCACCCTACCTTAAAAGGGGGTATACACTGCTATATCTTATACATCATGCTCTACCCCTTGAGCCTCGAGCAGTTAATCAAAGAAAAATCATAAAAAGGCAAAAGGCATATAAAGAAGGGTGGAAAAATCAAGGTCGGGGCACCTCATGTACCACGATTGCTCCCTCTTAGACATTATAAATCCAAGTGTTGGCTTCCCTCTTATTAGCTACCCTTGTACCCAAGCATGTGACTCAGGGCTGCCCCTTCTCATCCCCTACTTCATTCATCTACCTATCACATGCTACCACCTTTTGAATGATGTACCTTGAATATATTATCCCCTTTAGAAGTGAAAACCACCTAACAGGATTCTTGGTTAACCCCATTTGGAGTTTAAGAGACATTGGCACGTCCCGAAGCCCATTATGGAAGGGCAGGCCATTATGAAGTCCCCACTTATGGTCCATGATTGGTATGCTCATTACTCAATTTCTCTAATGACTTGTTGTAAAGGCTAGGGGACGCATTGGATCTTTTGCATGATTGCAGATGGTCTCCATCTTGAGTTTGGTCTCCCTATATGGGGTCCTAACCATCAAGAGGGCTACATTGGCACATGTAGGGTGTGTGTTGAGAGCCACGGGCCTCCACAACAACAGGAAACATTCCATGGATCCCCACAGTCATTCAGAGATTGCTCGTGGTTCACTTGTTGGACGAGGAAGATGCACCTAATCCATCATGCCCAGCTAGCCCTAGATTTGCACCATACACTTGGCAGATGATCCAAGACTCGCATGATGATGTGCAATCACCTACACCTTCATCCTAGCCCTTGCAGGCAATCTACATACATATTCGATTTGTTTGGAGACCCATAAGGACACTTATGTGCTCCCACATGTCATTTGGAGTACCATAGGTACAAGGGGCCAACCCCTTGTCCACTGCTTTGGAGGGTCCTATTCTTCACTATGGCACCCATGGATCTCATTAGGCCTCTTAGAGGGCCCTACGACATGCATAGATTATTATTTTACCTTTTGAGAGGCTTATTCTTTCATTTATGAACTAGTTTGGTGGGCTTGTCACCAAAAGTTAGATTATTAGAACTTTATTTTATTTTTGGGGCTTATGTAGGCCAAAGAAGCTAATTCGAACACGTCACTAGTGTATAAATAGAAGTGAGATGAGTTCATTATCTCATCATCACTTTGGATTGGATCTTTTCTCTCTCTTGAGATTTTCACACTTTTTCTAGAGGATGATTGGAGCTTTATTGATGAATTTTGATGTGTGGATATTGGTCTATCTTCTCTTGGAGCTTCTCTCTTGTCAATTGTGAATGGTTGGATATACTATGTTACATGTAAGTACATGCTTTTAATGTTATTCTTGTTTTACTGCCATATACATTGGACTGGGATTTTCACTGTTCTAGGGCTAATTGCTGCATGCATTTACTGCTTAAAATTGTGGAATTTTGTCTCTATTATAGCATCTTTCAATGTATGGGTCATTTTATATGAATGAAATCTCCTAGGGGCAATTCTATCAAACAATTTGGTCTTGATAAGCCATTCCCTTTGTGCATCGAAGTATAAAAGTTGCAAGCTTGCTTCTCCTTCACCTAGAAGGCTAGCAAAGTGGTCTTGAGGCCTCCTTGACTGGGAACTAAGAAATCCTACTCATATTTATCATAGGCTCCATTCTCCCAAAGACTAAGGCACTGATC
This sequence comes from Pinus taeda, assembly GCA_000404065.3. NCBI lineage: Eukaryota > Viridiplantae > Streptophyta > Pinopsida > Pinales > Pinaceae > Pinus > Pinus taeda. Next base: position 131,948 of record APFE030769076.1, on the reverse strand, counting down.
TACCAAAAGGTGGTAACCAAAAAAATCACATTCTTTCACCTTCTTCTAGGTCTAGCCAAGTTGGGGCACCTAGGGCATCAATTTCCCGACAAGCTAGCCCTCCAAAAATTTTGATATCCTAGGGTCTCTTGTGCTGGTGTTTCCCCAAAGTCTCCTCCAATTTTGAAGCCATTCTGACGGTGGAGTTGGGAGAAAAGCCAAGCCCTAGCTCCGAGATCAAACTTTGCCTTAGAGTCCCCAAGGTTAGTGCCTCATAGGATCAAATAAACACCTTCATGGGAAAATTCTTTCTTTGATCCTTTCTCCACCTTGTCTAGGGTAAGAACATCATTGGTTGCTGTACTTATTCCTTCTATCCTAGACCAGGTCCACTTGGTCCCGTGTGGTCCCATTCCTTTGAAAAGATAATTCCTCAAGAATCATCTGGGATAACAATTACAATAAGGATTTTAGAGATTGGGAAGTTCCTTCATAAGTCATATCCCATAAACCCAACCGCTAAATCCTTCCTTCCTTTCCCTAAAAGACATTGCACTTTGCTTAGAAGGCAAGCAAGCCTTATCTTTCTAAGTCTTATGGGAAAGGGATTGTTTGGGTCACTCCACATCATTTCATTGAATTATCCTTCATCAGTGACTCCATAATATACCGGGTCTCCTCCCATCAATGAAAGTCCGTAAATAGAAGGGAGCCTTAGCTGAGCTGACAGTGGGCTAAGCCCCCATTTGTTGTCCTTGGCCTAGCATTTTCCCTTGAAGTCCCCTGCTAGTTTGAGTGGTAACATTTTGGCGCCGATGTTGGGGACACGAAACGTGTGTTTTGTTCCCCATACGACATATTGACATATCATTATTGGTGACTCCATTGGAAGAACGAAGCCCTAGTTCTTCATTGAACTTTAAGGTCGATGCTTGTAGGGTGAAGCAAGCATTTTTCTAGGCATCTTTAATTTCACCCTGGTGACTCTTACATATTTTTCATGTATACCTCAAATAGGTTGCCATTCTTTGATAAATTTCCTGCTATGGACATTGCTAGCATCCCTGGGCATCCTAATCATGTTGCAGGAAGGATGGTATGTGGGGTGCTCGTGTTTGATGGTGATCCACTCTCCGCAATTGACCATGTAGATAAGATAAGATAAGATAATTTTATTAATGTCCAACGAATGACCACAAAGTAGGTCAAAGGGACTGTCGGTTACATAAGGGGTCGTGCCCAGTAGGAGAAAGATTCAATGCACATACTTCAAAGGATAAAGTGGTTCACCAGTTGTCCTTATGTTATTGTTCATGGGATCTCTCGGTGGTCACAACTCATGGTTGCATGATCATGAACCCAAGAGCATCGCATCTATTGAGGAGTTCGTTGATGGCTTCTTAGTCCATTTCAAGTATACCTTGCATTGAGCATCCAAGAGGAAGCCCTCATTGAGCATCATCAAGACATTGAGAATCTAAGTAATTAGCAAGAAGACGAGTCATCGTTGGGTCCACATGGTGAGAAGGATGATTTTGAGAACACACATGTTGGGAAGAATGAGTCTATGGAAGGTGAATTTGAGACTAACCTTACCTTTCTCAAGGATATCACTTCTAATGATTCTCCTTTTGAGAACCTTGAGGAAGCTGACCCCATTAACCCCTTGAAAGATGACATTGAAGATTACTTTCACATTGAAAGGGAGAAATGGGAAGTTGTTGGTCCTCAATTTGATTGTGCTCCCATTTATGACACCGATTAGGAGGATGAAGATGAGATTGGTCTTCCCTTCCCCTCAGGCACTATTTATGATGACATACCCATTGATACCCTTGGGAAGGAGAATCTTCATTTTCCTTTGCGTAAAGAGGGGCAATTGGAAGTGATAAATTTTCCTCCTAGGAGAGATCCAATCTTTGAAACTAACGAAATTGATAAGGCTCCCACTTCTCTTGAGTATAATCTTTTGTTCAAATCAACTGAGCCTTTAGATTATGATTTTGGAAAGGCAAAACCCGTTGAATACAATATTTCTTCCTCCCTTTTTCCTATTGGTCATCATCTTAAGTCTTCATCAATGATTCCCTCACCCTTGTCATATGATCTCAAGTAACTATGAGCCCTTTCCCCCTCCCGAGTATAGTGTCAAGGAAAAGCCCTTCATTGATTATACTTTTCCTCCTTGGACACACCCTCAGGATTTTGATCACTCCATAGTCTCCCCTCTCCAGTGTAGTCATCATGTGCAACCTACTTGTGTTTCTCCATCTCGTCGGCCTACTAATCATAATCCGATGAAGGCCATAAGCCATGACATAAATAATAAGGAAAATGGTGGAAGTGATATGCCAAAGATTGCAGTCCATCAAAAGTTTATGAGCTTGGTTGTTGACATCTCTATATTTTGGTTGCAAGAGAAGATCTCATGGACTAGATTACATCCATTTCTCACCTCTTCTCACATAGTCATCCATGTGTGGACATCATATTTTCCCACCTCCCGCCCGCAACATCCTCCATGTGTTTGGGTTTGTATTCGCTGTGCGATTTGTTGCATGAGTAATCATATAGGCCGACAAATTATATTGACTTGATGATATGTTGGTTGCATTGTCTTTATGATTACATTTAAATAATAGCTTCATCATATGCATGTTAGGGTAAGATGCATTGCATGCTCATTTTCGCATTAGGATTAACATCATATGATATTTCTCATGGTAAGAGAGATGCATATTTGCACATTTTATTTTCTGTTAAGTTTATGGCCTAACATTTAGCATGTGCGATCATGAGATGTTGCAAAAGCAGGCTACCTCGTGTTTTTCATCTATTATATGTGTAGGTGACAGGTCTACGGTAACCGAGAGATTGTTGGAGTTCTCGTGACCTCCCATTCAAGTAGCTTCACCCACTTCTTTGAGAGATCATGTCCTAGTTGGAGCCATATGTTACCCACCATTTTGTGGGTAATATCTCAGGAGATTTTTTTTCTCCAAGATGGTCCTCAACTGGCAGCCAACAACCCCTTGGAGCCACCAACTAGCTCATTGTGCCATTTCTCCGCCAACTGAGCCAACCATATGGTCCCTTGCCCATCTGCCATGATCGTATGTTTGAAGGTGGGCCTCTCGAACTTAAAGGTATGCCTTGTCATTTGGAAATTGAGTATTGTAGTTTGCTTATCAGAGACACTCCTGGACATGGATTAATGGGGGGATTCAGCAAAAAGAATGGGCTAGGTCTATGCTCTTGTCCCCTAGACCCTTTTTGGGCATTAACCTTGGATTCTAGTCTTGTGGGATCTCTTAAACTGACCATTTGGCTCTATGGATGATATTTCATGGGAAAGTCTGATTTTGGTTGCATCGTCCTGCTCCCTTATCCGCTTATATTACCCTCTTTCCACTCATGATTACCCCATTCATCATTTCTCCCATTTGGGTCCACATTCCTCCACTGGGTCCACATAGGGTTAGCTTGCCCCTTCCTCTTGCCCACACCTTGGGTCATGGCCTGGAATGAACTCGGAAGTTGATGCAGCTAAAAAGAAAGATAAAAGCATATTTGGCCGCATTCAATAGGAAAATGTACCACAAAATGCAAAAGATTTTCGGGACAAACACATTTAGCACATGGGAAAAAGCCAATACATGAGCTCTACCCCATCATCATGGCCATCACCCTAGTTCCTACAGGTTTTATGAACTTCCTTCATCATATAGGAACCCATGATTGTCCCAACCCCTGGTGGGCAATGAACTGTCCTACCTTAAAAGGGAGTATTCACTACTATATCTTATACATCATGCTCTTACCCCTTGAGCCTTGAGCAATTAATCAAAGGAAAATCATAAAAAGGCAAAAGGCATATAAAGAAGGGTGGAAAAATCAAGGCCGGGGTACCTCATGTACCACAATTGCTCCCTCCTATACATTATAAACCCAAGTGTGGGCTTCCCTTTTATTAGCTACCCTTGTACCCTAGCATGTGACCTAGGGATGCCCCTTCTCATCTCCTACTTCATTCACCTACCTATCACATGCCGCCACCTTTTGAAGGATGTACCTTGAATATATTATCCCCTTTAGAAGTAGAAATCACCTAATAGGATTCTTGGTTAACCCCATTTGGAGTTTAGGAGACATTGGCACATCCCAAAGCCCATGATTGAAGGGTAGACCATTATGAAGTTCCCACTTGTGGTCCATGATTGGTAAGCTCATTTACTTGATTTCTTCAATGACTTGTTGTACTGGAAGGCTAGGGGACACATTGGATCTTATGCAGGATTGTAGATGGTCTCCATCTTGGGTTTGGTCTCCCTATACGGGGTCCTAACCCTCAAGAGCGCTACATTGGCACATGTAGGGTGTGCATTGAGAGCCATGGGCCTCCATAGCAACAAACAACATTCCATGGATCCCCACAACCATTTAGAGATTGCTCGTGGTTCACTTATTGAACGAGGAAGATGCACTTGATCCATCATGCCCAGCTGGCCCCAGATTTGCACCATACACTTGGCAGATGATCCAGGACTTGAACAATGATGTGGGATCACCTACACCATCATCCAAGCCCTCGCAGACGATCTACAAACATCTTTGATTTGTTTGGAGTTCCATGAGGATACATATATGCCCCCACATGTCATTTGGAGCACCACAGGTTACTACAAGGGGCCAATGCTTTATCGATTGCTTTTGAGGGTCCTACTCTTCATTATGGCACACTTGGACCTCATTAGGCTTCGTAGAGGGCCCTACGACATGCATAGATTATTGTTTGACCTCATGAGAGGCTTATTCTTAAATTTATGAGCTAGTTTGGTGGGCTTGTCACCAAAAGTTAGATTATTAGAACATTCTTTTATTTTTGGGGCTTATGTAGGCCAAAGAGGCTAATTCGAACTCCTCATTAGTGTATAAATACAAGTGAGATGAGTTCATTATCTCATCATCACTTTGGATTGGATATTTTCTCTCTCTTGAGATTTTCGCACTTCTTCTAGAGGATGAATTGGAGCTTTATGGATGAATTTTGATGTGTGGATATTGGTCTATCTTCTCTTGGAGCTTTTCTCTTGTGAATTGTGAATGGTTGGAAATATTTTGTTACATGTAAGTACATGCTTTTAATGTTATTCTTGTTTTATTTTGTCGTATACATTGGGCTGGGATTTTCGCTGTTGTAGGGCTAATAGCAGCATGCATTTACTGCTTAAAATTATGGAATTTTGTCTCTATTATAACATCTCTCCATGTCTAGGCCATGTGATATGAACGAAATCTCCTAGGGGTAATTCTATCAAAGAATTTGACCTTGACAAGCCATTCCCTATGTGCATTGAAGTATAAAAGCCGCAAGATTGCTTCTCCTTCACCTAGAAGGCTAACGAAGTGGTCTTGAGGCCTCTTTGACTGGGAACCATGAAATCCTACTCATATTTATCATAGACTCCATTTTCCCAAAGACTAAGGCACTGATATACCAAAAGGTGGTCACCAAAAAAATCACATTCTTTCACCTTCTTCTAGGTCTAGCCAAGTTGGGGCACCTAGGGCATCAATTTCCTGACAAGCTAGCCCTCCAAAAAATTCGATATCCTAGGGTCTCCTGTGCTAGTGTTTCCCAAAGGTCTCCTCCAATTTTGAAGCCATTCTGATGGTGGAGTTGGGAGAAAAGCCAAGCCCTAGCTCCGGGATCAAACTTTGCCTTAGTGTCCCCAATGCTAGTGCCTCATAGGATCAAATCAACACCTTCATGTGAAATTTTTTTCTTTGATCCTTTCCCCACCTTGTCTAGGGTAAGAACATCATTGGTTGCTATACTCATTCTTCCTATCCTAGACCGGGTCCACTTGGTCCCATGTGGTCCCATTCCTTTGAAAAGACAATTTCTCAAGAACCATCCGGGATACCAATTACAATAAGGATTTTAGAGATTGGGAAGTTCCTTCATAAGTCATATCCCATAAACCCAACTCTTAAATCCTCCCTTCCTTTCCCTAGAAGACATTGCACTTTGCTTAGAAGGCAAGCAAGCCTTAACTTTCTAGTTCTTACGGGAAAGGGATTGTTTGGGTCTCTCCAAATCATTTCATTGATTTATCCTTCATTGGTGACTCCATAATATACAGGTCTCCTCCCATTGGTGAATGTCCATAAATAGAAGGGAGCCTTAACTGAGGTGATAGTGGGCTAAATCTCCATTTGTTGTCCTTGGCCTAGCATTTTCCCTTTAGGTCCCCTCCAGTAGCTTCACACATGTGGGAAAAGAGAGAATTTCGACTTCTTATGCTTGTGAGAGATCTCCTTCTCCTTCATTATCCTTTTCCTGTTCTTCCAATTCGGCTTCCTGCAACTGCAGATTGAACTTGTTGAGATTGTGCTCCAAATGAAGTCGATTTGTTGCCTTTATATAGTGATTCTGCTACCCAGTTTAGGCCGACTTGTCCAGTTTGAGGCCGACTTGGTGGAGGAGGCCTAAAAGACCTAATTTACATGAAAATAAATTTGTTCTTTGACAAATAACTCCCAAGAAGGGTTCTTTACATTATGACATGGACAATGACACTTAACATAAACCCTAGAAGCTTGCAATGGAGGCTTTGACCTAAAAATAATTGACCCATGCATGAAACCCATGCTTTAATAGGTCAATTTATTCAATAATGAAATTTCTTTTTCTTTCTTTTGATAAATATATTACATTATAACTCAAGTACAATTATGAAGACTTACACTAGTTACATTCTTCAACACTCCCTCTTAACTAGGGGGGTATTCATAATTACCTATATATAAAGGTACATGGAAGGTAAAGGTAAAGGTTTTGCTCATAAACCATTATTTACCAAACCCTAAAGGTCTAGGATAATAGTATATTAACAACAAATCTTAAAGAACTAGGGTTTTTATTATAACAATACCAAAACTCTAAACATCAAGAAAATAGGATTTCTAGACTTCATCATCACCCCTAAGTAGACTAGGGTTTCATAATCAATATTGACATACCCTTAGGTTAGGGTTTTATAGTAAACTTTTTAGGATTCCATAAGAATGATCAAAATATAATGAGGGTAGATTTAATCTAATGATTTATCATCGTAACAAGAATCTCTTATGATTCAAAACCCTAGGCATAATAATGTTAGTAATTTAGAGCAAAATTTAAAAGAAGAATGATCGTATCTTTTACATGAAGAGAACTTTGTAACAAAACTTATAGGCTAAGTGTTAAAGTTGGCAACTAGGGCCAAACTCCATGTGGGTCATTTTATTTATGGCAGCTGATATTTTTCTTGGATTCCTCTTGTCGAGAGGTGTAGGATTGATCTTGTAGGTTTTAACCCCGTACAAAAATTATCTGCATACAAATTCTAAAACACAGAAAATAAACAATGCGAGAGCATAACACATAAAACACATATACACAGAGATTTTCCCCTGGATCCCAAAACCGGGACTACAAGCTTGATTTTTCATTATATTCCTTTCAATGTTACAAGACATATTTATACATGCCGAAGCATCCAATACCATGGACCGAAAACCATCGCGTCCAAAACCGTGGACCGAAAACCATAGGTAGGTCCGCCCAACCTAATATAGGGTCCAAATTTTTTTTTGTCGGGGCACTGCCCTGGACCCCGTAGAGGGGGCTACCCATAGGAGCATTGATGTTCTTGGTGAACTCCCGTCCGGATATATGTTTTGTAGTCAACGTGTTGAGCCAATATATGGTTAAGCCTCATCACTCACATTGGATTAGTGCTAAGAATCTTCTGAGATATCTTCAGGGCACAGTCACTCATGGGTTGAGATACACTGCTAGAGATGTGAGGCTACATGGATATTCCGATGCTGACTGGGCAGGCAGTGTGGTGGACCAAAAGAGCACTTCTAGGTGCTACTTCTCTTTGGGTTCGGCCTCGATATCCTAGATGAGCAGAAAGCAAAAGTCGGTGGCTTTAAGCACCGTTGAGGCTAAGTACATAACTACGAGTATGGCCTCTTGTGAGGCTGTCTGGTTGAGGAAGCTCTTTAGTGAGCTGTTTGGACATACATTGGATACTACCGTGATCCTCTGCGAGAACCAGAGTGGGATTCGTTTATCCAAGAATCCTGTATTTCATGATCGCTCCAAGCACATCAATATTAGGTACCACTTTATCCGGGATATGGTACAACGAGGAGCAATAAGGCTCCATCATATTGGGACAGATGAGTAGGTTGACGACATTTTGACGAAGCCCCTAGGAAAGGTCAAATTCTTGACTTTCTAAGAATGATTAGGAGTCGTTGAGAGACCCTCTTATGAGGGTCTTGTATGATGCATACATTGAGCTCTGGGAGCTCCGGGGGGCTTGGGGTACTTCTTGGAGCGACAAGTGACCATAGGGTGGCTCACCCTCCCTTAGTGGTGTGCTGTGTATAGGGTGAATGGTTTAGCCTTCTCTTGTGATACCCCGTGGCGACATGTAGGCAGGAAGAATGGTTCATCCCTTTCCTGCTGAGACATCCTATCCATGCAGTCTGGGACGCATGGGAAGTACCTCTCATCTGGCAAATGAGTAGGGAAATGAGGATAGGGACCATAATAGTACCGATGGATGCATTGTGTATCTACTGTACTCCCTATGCTAGGATGACATTGATCTGGGATCAATTGGAACTGACTTCAGGTCAGTAAGAGTGATATAACTCACTCTCTTTTGGAACTGAGTTTGGGTCAGTAAGAGTGGTATGACACACTCTCTCATTGGGACTGAATTTAGGTCAGTAAGAGTGCTATTGGACACTCTTGTTTATTTGGGACTGACTTTGGGTCAGTAGAGGATGGTATGATACGTTCTCAATCATTTCTTCTTCTTCATAGTTTGGCAGAGCAGAGTAGAGCAGTGCATTTGATGGCAGAGATAGTACCGACAGACAGATGGATTAGCAGATGGAGTTCTCCCTAGTGGAGAGGGAGTGTTAAAATTGGAAACTAGGGCCAAACTCCATGTGGGTCATCTTATTTATGGCAGATGATATTTTTCTTGGATTCCTCTCGTTGAGAGGTGTAGGATTGATCTAACGATCATCTGATTCCAACATGTATTCATGGAGATATGAATTTATTTGTATTTCTTGACAATTTGTCAAGGTCGGCCAACAAGTAAAATTGTGTTGCACACCCCCAGCCAACCCCAACGTGGCATATAAATAGAAGAGACCTTGAAGCATTAGTTCACTCATCTCATACTCACATCTCTTCTCTCACATGGGAAAAGAGGACGCTGTTAGGGCATCATTGTGAGAGGACGCAGTTAGGGAAGCAAGGACGCAGGAAGGTGCAGCAAGTCATTAAGGACTGTGTTGACCAGCGTATAGGAAACATTGACTGCGGATTTGTGTGGGCAACCTCTCCTAGGCTAGCTGCATTGCTGGACAAGTCTGCGTTGACTTGTTGGAGGGCACATTTGTGATTGCGTTGACTGGTTAGGGCTGGCTGCAGTGTGCTGAAGCATTGACTACTATTTTGACCACCTTATATTGACTGTTTTGGGCTGCTATTACTGTTGTTGGAGACCGAGTTCTTCTTGGTCGTCTTGAGGGCATTTTGGGAGCTGATTGATCATCCTTGCTATTGTTGTTCAAGGGTTCATTACTGCTGTTGTAAATCACAGATTTGTGATATTGTACTATCTCTCTCTCTCTTTGCTGAATTATTGAAGAATATAGAAGAATTGATCAAAGGGTTTCCCCACATTGGTGTTTGTCCCTGGCTAGCACCACATCTTGTGTCTCTTGTCTTGGTTTGTCTTCTGTTGTTTTCATTTATGTTCTATCAACATTTTACTATCATGTTAATGTGATTGCTATACTGGAAATTGACATTGGGCTAATAAGAAGAATTGAAGTAAATTGCTCTTAAGCATAGAACATACCATAATTTAACACTAAGACATATCTTGAGTTGTTTCTTAACAAACCTTGTAGGACCTCAATGCTTGAAGGGATTTCTTTGCAGCAGAACTTCTTCCATGCTTCAAGTCTGTCCTTTGTAGTCTTCTTCATAACCTTTGAGCATTCAATAGGCTTTCCTAACCAGGAAAAATATAAAGAAAAATTGTTATTAGCTTATAATACAAACATATTTTGATATGATATAGAAATCGAATTTAAATGAGCAGACAAGGAATAAGATACTTAGCTGTTGGTAAAATGGTGAAGATCCCTCTTAATCCAATCTTTGAGGGATACCTACAACTTATCAAAATTTAAAAGAAAGATGTTCTAACAAAACATGTTAGACCTACAAATTCTAGAAATCAAAACATGAAGGAAAACAATTTTAAAGATAGATGACTAAGAGAGAAATGTGTGTGAGAGAGAGGACTTAGTAGTATAAGTTCTTGACTTCCGATTCTTCTTCAGTCTTGTTCTTCAATGGAGCTTCATTGGTGACATTTGCTTGATCCCTATCTCTCTTCTTATTCCTTGGATTCTCAAGACAATGACTTTTGTAATGACCCATCCTGTGGCAATTGTAACATTTGACCTTGGATAGGTCAACTTTCTTCTTTGGTCCTTTGAACTTCTTGAAGGTTCCCTTCTTCTTGTGATGCGCAGAATAGGCATTCGAGGTGTTTTCTTCTTCATCCTCCTTTTTGTTTTTTACTAATGATATTCTGGCTTCTTCTTGACTACATGCATTCCACATTTGTTCAAATTGTTGGACACCTAATCGTCTAAGGGTTGGTGTGGAAGCTGAACAACCAAAAAGAGTCAAAGAGACC
>APFE030769076.1:102150-120157 GCA_000404065.3 Pinus taeda | reverse complement strand
TATAATATATCTTTGTATTAAAGTTTACAATATGGTCAACATAGAAATAATAAGTTGTGGCCCGCCAACTCCCTCTCGTACTTCATATCCGCTCGTTCTTACCATTAGCTTCATACACTTGAATTAAAGTTTATAATATATTGTATTAAAAATAATACATTTCATTGTAAAAATAATAAATTTTATGACGTCCAACAACTCAAGTTTATGACGTCGAAATTGACTTGCACTGATATTTTTGTTTAGAAATTTTGTGCTGAATTACAGTTTTTTACCCACCGAGAGAAATTTTTGCCGACATACAGTATTTACACACGGAGAGAAGACGGGCGGATCTATACGGATTCGGATCCGGATCTGTCTTTGATTCGGGGATCCGTGGATCCAGCCATCAGGCTTGACTGATCCGGTAACATAGCATATAACATACCACAACATTTTTCCAACTCATAGTCGGGTATGTGAACTAGGCCCTCCTGTCTGCATTTTCTGGAACCCGCGACTCCTCTATTGCTACTGTTATTATTCGTTCAGCTCTACGCTCTACCGAAAGACATCCGATGACAATGTTGTCATTGTCCCAACCTGCTAATCAAAAGTCATGGAATCCTTAAGCAGATTAGCGACTCCACAATTAACGGGCTAAGACAAATCACGCGGGCCTCGGCTTTGAAAACTTGCCCAGAAAGCAGTAATATTTGGGTAGGTACTTCAACTTGCAGCTGGAGTTCAAGCTTTGAATGCCTTGGAGATCGTCACGTTGGTTGCAGGGTGTGAGACGATGTGCAGCTTCCACACATTGAACATCCTAATCTCTATCAATGGACTCGAGAGGTAAATACGCGTGTTTTTGTTATTTTTGAGGTATCTGGGCGTGGTGTTTTTCATGGCGTTTGGAGGTTTCAATATGTTGGGTGTCAAAAGGCGCCCTCCATCTACATGCCTAGATTGTCCTCAATCCAAATTGACCAAGGATGATACTCTCTCTATTTATGCTTGATTTTTCAGTTGAAGTTGTGAACAGTGTTGTGTGTATGGATTCAGTACGAGAAATATATCAGCTGAAAATGTCATGTAGTTTTGCCACACTGAGGAATAAGTTATTGTGGTATTGATTGGGCATTAGATATAAATACGCTCTGCGTTAACTCCATATACGCTGCTCCTTGCTCATATACACAACCAACTCTAATTCACAACCAACACCTATAACAGTCTGCCCTCCGTCAAGGTGAGCGTGAATCTGTCACTATAGAAGACAAAGCTTACATTGTTTCTGCTGTGACTTATCGTTATGAGCTTTGGAAAGGAAAATATGAACCCAGTGAGAAGAGACTAGATGCGCAGTCAACTGGGAGATATTTGGTGAACAATTATCTGGAGATGTTACTAGAGAAGTCCTGATATTGGGCATGAAAACAATTAGATGATTCATAAGCAATGGTGTATTGGTATGGCCTTTATTTGGCTCAGCAAATCACCTTCCACCATTCACATGCGGATAAAATCTATGTTGTATTCACTACCTATTCATTTCCATTATGCTGGCCTGTGCAGGTGGACTTTGTGACATGTATATGTTTTGTTCAAGTGAATCTTTAATAAATAGATTATGCTTTGCTTCATTTTGAAGCTATCCTTCCAGAGCTATTTGATTAGAGAAATCAACTTGCCTTTCTGAACCCTAAAGTAGTATTTGACAACGTTGATTATAATACTGATTTTACTCTGCCCATGAAGATTAATGTTCTCTCCTCTAGCTTTAGCCTCTTCAACCTTTCTTTGGCTCAAGGCTAGTGAACCGCTCAACCTTTTCTGTAGTGTGTCCACAACAAATGAAGGCTAGCAAGGTTGATAAGTGGATGTGAAATCTTTGAAATTTTTTAACATATTAGAGTCTAAGGCAAAGGTGCAAAAATTTTAAATATTATTGTCAATAGTGGTCAAGGATACTCTGCAAAAATAAAATTGGGAGAGCCTTGGTTGCATTGAACGCTATTGTGCACGGGTGTTAGTGTTATATGGTGAATGGTCGATGAAATATAGAAGCTAATCTCATCTCTGTTAGGGTCTTGTTATTGCTGGAAAAAAAGAGCCTGTGGGCTGCAAACCTGTCAAGTTGGACATTTTGTTAAGGCATCAATAGTGGGCTTGTTGTGTAGAAATTGAGGCACAAGATATTGTGAAGTCAGAACATGAGCAGACATCAGTACAAATTAATTCGTGTTGAAAAGTTGGCAAATTAATTTTCTAAAACCATTATTGTTTCTACAAGTGCATTTTTGGTCATTTATTGATTTGATTGTTTGAATAATGGAGAAAATTCATGGATTATTAGAGTTATTAAACACTCTAATCTTATCTACTGATGGAAGCACCATTAAAATCAGCAAAGACACTCTCAGACATATTCAAACATCTTTACAACACGCACAAGAAAACATTGCTTTTTTGCAGCTTGAATCTCAACTACAACAAGAAGAATTACAGCAGTGGAGTCATCATTCTGAACTTGTTTCTGTTCAGAACATTGAAACAGACTCCCATGAGAAACAAATTCATTCAGATGTAGTGCCCAATAAAGCAACAAAGTTACATGCAGATGCTCCCAAGCCCATCATCAGACCTTGGGAAGAGCTTGTCCACAACAAGCACAGAACTGGTCTTGGATATGACAAGGATGTGTCCTTTCATATTCCAGATTACTCAAAGCCCATCCAGTTTCAGAGTGCTGGATTACTTCATGACAGTTCACCTTCAGCTGTTCCAGATTCTGCCCCTCCTCCACAACAACAACAACTACAACAGAATGTGAAATGCCAACACTGTGACTGAGTTGGCCATATGAACGATCATTGTTTTGATCTTCATCCATGTAAGCACTGTCATAAAACCACCCATTCTTCAAATAAATGCTTCAGAAACAAACCTCTTGCAAGAACAAAGATTCATCTTGGATGGATCGCTTCTTGGCAATGGGCATCAACAACCAAGAAGATATTCCAGTCACATGTCAGAACTTGTTCTAGAGTATTGAACAGTCTTGCAGTTGAGTTTTCTCCATCATCTCACCTTGTATCTGACGTGGGGGAAATGATGGTCATGTACAAGCTTCAAAGCCACATCAAGCGAGCCTAAGCCACAACCTGCCACACCAGATTCAGAGTTGTAGCTAGAGACAAAGATGCCCCTGAGCATGCCTTCAGTTTGTGACACCTCTTCAAAGAATTGGTGACACTTCCTCTAGCAAAAGACTTCAGCTTCTTGCCAGTTTTGGAAGAGTTCCAGGAATTGCATTAGGCATTCCAGAGTTGTTGGTCATCCTTAAACCATCACAGGTTGAGACCTTCCTTTTCAGGTTGAGATTCTCCCTTTTATGCAGGGTGAGACCTCCCTTTCATGGTTGAAGGTTTCCCTCTTCAAAACATCAGAAGCACTTCCTCTAGCAAAAGACTTGAGCTTCATGCCAGACTTGGAAGAGTTTTGGGAACTGCACTAAGCGTTCCAGTGTTGGTGGTCATCCTTAAACCACCGCCCTTTATACCAACATTTCAGAGAGCACATTCAACCTAGTGTTGCCATGCATTTTTGCATGTTTTGTATTACAACTCTCTTCTTGGACTCATACATAATCCTTCGGATGAAGGGGGGAATGTTGGACACCTAATCCTCTAAGGGATGGTGTGGAAGATGAACAACCAAAAGGAGTCCAAGAGACCACTTGGAATATGAATCCAAGGGTCACACCATGTACTATAAATGTATATCATTTGTTAATAATAAACGTACTCTCCTGTTTATCTTTCCTATTTTGTCTCTGCCATGTGTGTGTTTAACACAAATGGTGGAGTATCATTCCAACTATTAAGTCAGGATGTAAAGGCACTCCAAGATTTTGGTAGTCCTAAAAGGGCAGTAATTACGAGCTCCTTTTCTGGGACAACTTCATCTATTGCTTGGAGTTCATTTTTGATTTTAGACATCCTTATAAAATATGATGAAACAATATCATCACTTAACAATTCTTAGTTCATTCTTGAGGCTTTCTATTTGACCAATGTTCTTGATTGTGAATAACTTGGAGAGAACCTCATTGATTTCTTGAGCGGAATTTATGTTGGATATGTATGGAATTAGGTTGTCCTTAACTCCATCCGCTATTAGGTTCATAGCCAATATTTCAATTTCCCTAAACTTTCCTTTTTTCTGCTTCACTTGATTCATTTGTAGGCTTCTTGTTTTTTCCTTGGACGAGATCCAAAACTTTGTTCTTTTCGAGAATGAGGTCTATGCTCTTTTTCCAGGCCCTGTAGTTGGAGGCTCCTAATTTGTTTTCTCCCTTCATTGAGTTTGACATAGTTCTTGTAGATAGTAGACTTATTTGCGTATGTGATTCCTTTTAATGACCTTCCTTTGATCTCCTTTTTCTTCAATAGATCCTTTAACTTGCGTTTTTTGTTCCTCTTCACCTTAGCTTCGGTACCATGTTAGAAAATTGGAAAGGCAGAAATATTTTCTTATGTTGATAATTACTTGTGATATGTTTGAATTCTTATTATATTTCTTATGTTTCTTTTTATCTTAGTTCGTCAAGCAGTTACCAAATTCAAAAACACAAATATCAAGGACACCAAATATAGACACACAGCCAGGGCTAAAACCCCTTTGTAGAGGAAAACCCTGTCAAGAACTCTACCTTTAATAATTCAAAATGAGATGGACCAAGATCCTAGACAACCATACCTTCCTCCTTCACTAAGTCAACCTTTTAATAAGATACAACAATCTTCAATAGTCTCCTCTTGTTTAACAACTTTAGCTCAACAACAATTAAAACATTTTGACCCCTGCTATTGCAATTGCTGCAGAATTTCGGCCTCCCAGCTACTGCAGATTTTCGGCCCCTCCAGCAGCTTCACATCCTCATACATGTGGGAAAAGAGATAATTTTGACTTCATATGCTTGTGAGAGACATCCTTCTCCTCTTCTTCCTTAGAATTTCACACTTTTTTAGTTTCCTGCAACTGCAGATTGAACTTGTTGATATTGTGCTCCAAATGAAGTTGAGTTGCTGCCTTTATATAGTGATTCTGCTGCCCAGTTTAGGTAGACTTGTCTAGTTTGAGGCTGACTTGGTGGAGGAGGCCTAAAAGACCTAATCTACACGAAAACAAATTTCTTCTTTGACACGTACTCCCAAGAAGGGTTCTTTACATTATGACATGGACAAGGACACTTGATATAAACCCTAGAAGCCTGCAATGGGGGCTTTGACATAAAAATAATTGACCCAAGCATGAAACCCATGCTTTAATAAGTCAACTATCTAATAATCAAATTTCTTTTTATTTCTTTTGATAAATATATTACATCATGACTCAAGTACAACTATGAAGACCGACACTAGTTACATTCTTCCACAAAGGGGCAACAATGGAGCAATAGCCCACTGTCACCTCAGCTAAGGCTCCCTGCTCTTTACAACCTTTCATCGGTGGGAGGAAACCTGGTATGAGAGGAATCACAAGGATGAGTAGATCAGTGAATGGATAGAGGGTGATTCCTAGAGTCTATTTGCAAGAGAGACTCAATTATGTGGCTTACTTGCTTAAGAAGCAAGGTGATGAGCTCTTTGGTAAGGGCTAGGAGGATACTTAAGCCTAGGGTATGAGAATATCTCTTGACAAGAGACTTCCTAGGTCTAGGGATCCTTGTGGGGAAATGACTGAGATGTAATCCTTGTAGAATATGAGTTACAAAGTTATGGGACCAGAGAGAAGCCAAGTGGACCCAAACTAGGTCAAGGATATGGAGTTGATCACTCAAAGAGGGGCTTGACCTAATTGGGGAGGAGAATAGGATCAAAGGACTAATTTTCTTTTGAAATTTGAATGCAATGATCCAAATGAGGACACTAACCCAAACCAGCCTAGGGAGAGAAATGATCCTCGAGCTAGGTTTTGCGATATTTCGTGATTCCACTGTCGGAATTGCTTGAAATTTGGAGGACCCTTTGGGAAGACCCCAGTGCAGTGGTGGACAAATTTTCAAGGTGTTTGGATAGCTATAAAAGGTTTCGCTTGATGCCCTAGGTCTAGGGTTAGGCCTAGAAATTGGAAAAGTGAAGAAAAGAGAGGTAAATTTGACCACCAAAGGGATACGAGGATCAATGCCTTATTGCTTGGGCTTAATGGAGTCAAGATACACATAGATTATGAATTTTCGTGAGCTAAGGAGCCCTAATTGATCTTTGCTAGCCTCTCCAAGCGAAACAACTAGGTCAATAGAGATTTACACTTCAAATTTTCGAAAGAGATGAAGTTTCGAGGCTTAAAACCTATTAGGTGCCTCTAGGAACATTCACCCACTCTCTTCAAGTACAATGCATGCATTAAATCACTTATTCAAGGTTCCTAGAAGAATTTCTCATTTACTTTAACCCATACAAGAATAATGATAACCATAACATGCAATAAACTAGTAAAATAACAAGAATAGAATCAAAATTTAACTTACATGAGAGAGAGAGTATATCCATTCATCATCTTTGCATTAGAAAGAAGCTCCAAAGACAATAGCGAAAATCCAAACATCATGGTGCATCAAGAAAGCTCCAAAAAGTTTACCCAACAAAACGTGCAAAAATCTCAAGAGATACCAATCCAATCCAATTCATGATGAGATAAATGAATCACCTCTCATCTATTTATACAACTCAAAAGGGGATTCGATTTGCCTAATTAGCCCAATTTAGCCCCAAATAATAAAATAATACATAATAATGACATGACTTTGTGACAAGCCCACCAAGATAGCTCAATAATACAAAGAATAGCATCTCAAGAGGGCAAAATAATGAGTATGATGAGTCGTTGGGCCATTGAGGAGGCCTAATGAAGTCAAAAATGTGCCATGGTGAGAGAATGGACAAGGGGTTGGCCCCTTGTTTTCCAAGCAAGTCAATGTGGTGCTCCCAAGTGGTTGTGGGGGGACAATGACATCCTCATGGGTCTCTAAGTGGAACGATAATGCCTGTAAACCATCTGTAAGGGCATTGCAATTTTACATTTGGGGCTTGTCTATCTTGCCTTTTTGGCAAGCCTAGGTGCACTCCCTCCATACCCCCATTGTACTAATGTTCCATTTAATAAAATGGCTCAGCTGGATGCTATTTTTGGAGAAATTCTGGGTGTTTACTCGTGTTTGAAATTTTGTGTGTACATGTTCATTTTCACTTTGTTTATCATTGTATTTCCTAAGTAGGAATATTATAGTGGTATCAAAACTTTGATCTTGGCTCAACCTTGGGGGTTATCTCTATGACCTTGGTGGACAAGCAGAACGTGACTTATTGGAGGCAGAGATATCGGAGTAGCGAAAGAGAGTTGGAAATCACCACTGATACGGAGGCACCAAAGCAGGCAGTGGAGGAGGTAAATATGGGGAAGCCAAGGATTAAAGAGGAGGCAACATTTGACAACCTTCTGAAGGCCTTAAATGATTTGGCCAGAGTGCAAAAGGAGATGTTGGATGAACTCAAGCAACAAAATTGGGACAAGACCTTGCATCGAGAATTTCTATTTAGGGAAACTTTAGTGGCTTCCAACCAGTATGACAACCATTCACTAACGACTCACCCATAGGCTTTCAGTGGGCCAACCAGGACTACTTTGCCCACGTTTTTTCCCGTAGTACCTAGTGAGCTAGGTGGGCAAGACAAGATGCCCATGGGAGATTATTTCTGGGAATGGCCGCCTATGGGGGATGATTTTCGAGTTGCCCTCTCCTTTAGAGATTTCTACCAACTCAAGCAGAACGAGAAGGGCAGGGGTACAGGGGGCTCCAACATACAAAACACGGAGCTACAACGCACTATAGAGAGGATGTACCTACCCATATTTGATGGGTCTTCCAAGTGCACGGCCAGGGCTTGGGTGGAGAAGCTGGACACATTTCTAGCTCAACCGGATGATAGAGGTAAAGGCCATCAAGATGGCTACTTTACACTTGGAGGGTGAGGCCTACGACTCGTGGTTTCATGGGTTGACTACGCTTGGACATGCAAGTGTGACTTCTTATGAGGATTTCACATAGAGGGTAGTGGAGCGTTTTGACAGGAGGGACCTAGAGGCCCACTTTAGAGAGCTCATGCAGCTCAAACAAACCGACAACCTTGAGCAGTACATATTATAGTTTTTGAGGGTATCCACAATGGTGTCAGACCTATCCGAGGCTAGGAGAGTTTACACTTTCGTCGAGGGTTTGCTTAAGACCTTACGTGGTTTGGTGAGATCTCACAAACTAGTCACACTACAAGAGGCCGTGACTTGTACTCGGGATTTGCAGGATGCAATTGCCAAGACTAGGGCACTGATTCCACCACGAGCTCCTTTTCTTCCTAGGGGCTGTGATGCTAGGGCCCCACCATCGAGAGCTAACCAAGGGCATCGATAGTCGGATGAGGAGAGATTAGGAGAGACCTCCGGAGGAGGAAGCTATGCTTCACCTGTTAGGAGCCTTGGGAACCAGGCCAGAAATGCACAGTGGGCAAGGCCCATTACATTGAGGTCTTCTATAATAGTGACAAGGAGGATGACGTGGAGTAGGAGGTAGACGGGGGTGACTGCAAGACACATGTAGCGAGGGGACCACCTCCACCACCACCACCTGGGGGGGCACATTTTGTTGAATTTTCTAAGTCTATCCGTTAGAAAATTAATTTGTATTCTGGTGGTTTATTTCTTCTCTTGTAAATTCTGAACAAGTTATTTAAAACATTTAAATACTAAAATAAACACAATACAGTCACAACATCTACAGATCATCAACTAAAAGAAAACAAGCACACAAGTGACACCTTTATTTTTGGACAAATGTCCCCGGAAAAACCCATTGCGGGAAAACTGGTGCAGCTATTTTGAGGGTTATATTATTATGCAGTCTTTCTGAGTACAACAGGGTGCCTAACCAGCTCACTCGACAGAGAAAAATACACGGCAGCAATACCTCTATATTCGGAAACAGGTATTCAAAAAACTTGTCCTATGAAACCCTCTCCGGTGACTCTGAAGCTCAGCGCTGGCCCTTCTGACCTCTGCGTCAGCCTCCTACTGACCTACGTCAACCCCAGGACCCTCTGCGTCAGCCCTCTGAGGCACTACGCAGCCTCTGGGAGCCTCTGCGTCACTCCAGTAGCCTCTGCGTGGATGACGCTCTCCCTCTGGCCTTTGCGCTATCTCTGCTGGGCTCTACGTGGCTTGAACTGGTTGTTGCTCTCGCTCTTCCTGCGTCTGCGCTGGTCTCTCAGTACTGTCTCTGCCTCTCTGTCCAGTACTCACTGCCCCTTGCTGCTGAGTAATGATTCAACTTTTCTTAGCAACCCAACTCTAGCAAAATGAATGACTGATCACTCGTGTATTCTCCAACTGACCCTCAAGCCTCCTCTTATACTTTTCCTGTTGGTCCTTCAATGACCGAGATTAAATCTCTAATCAACGACTAAGATTAGATTTGGCTTGATCCATGACTTTTGGAACCTTCTAACCCAGTTTTATACTAATACCCTTTAATATTTTATTTTTCCTAAATTTAGATGTAGGAACTCCATTAAAAATATTAATTATTTTAATATCTCCCAAACCAGGTACAATTTGTCCAAACCATTTTCGGGTTTTGGAGATCTCATGTTCTTTAGCTTCTCCACCAACTTTCATGGCTAGAGCATATTCGATGCTACCCCAAATCAACACTCCTTCTTAGCGAGGACTATGCTCTAGTAATACTCCACACTGAGCATCACCCTGATTATCCGGCACTGGTTCCTGTGCTGACACTAGGCCTCCCTGGCCAACATCCTCTGCACTGCTGCATCCTGTACTGCTGCCCATGGCTCTGCCACTACCACTGCTGCATCCGTACGACAACTCTCTCTGCATCTGTATTGCTGCTAGTCCTTTCTCCCAACACTACGTCTGCACTGCACCCCCCTCTCATCACGCTGCATCGTGCTACTGCAAACTGCTATTGCACTGCAACTCAGTTACTGAGAAGTAAGTAACTGATCCACCCAATTTTTGACATCCCTGTCAGGCTAGAAACACTCCCGATACTGAAGCTCTCTGCGGCTAACAAGTGCTCCCTCTACTGACCTCTGCACTGTTGCAACAACTTCTTGCATCTTGCACCGTTGCACACCTCTCTGTGCCATCCTGCACAGTTGCAACACTCCCGTCCCTCTCGCAGTATTGCAGCTGCTAGCCTCGTGCTGCCCGGGGACTCCTTTACTATAGCACTCTCTGCTGCTTCATCCGCATCCGTCTCTACCGACATCCACCTATCGTGCTACTATCTCTTCGGGGTTCTCGTAGCAAGGTATAATCCAAGAGGTTGGGTACCTCAAGGATCCTGCCCCTCATCACTTGTAGTCCTCCTGACTACAACTCGATGTTTCCCCACTTCTTCTCTAGTTGCATATGAGCACTCATGGCACACAGAACAGATAGGATCCTGGCCTTCCAGACCACAAAGTTGGACACTTCGTCCAGCTTGTCCTGATCCATTCTTGGCCATCTCTCTACTCTTCTTTGTTGATTTGGGGTAGCATCAGATGTGCTCTAGCCACGAAATTTGGTGGAGAGCTTGGGGCACATGAGATCTCCAATACCCAGAAAGGATTTGGACAGATTCTAAACAAATCAGGAGATATTAAAATAATTAATATTTTTAATGGATTCCCTAAGTAGGGAAAATAAAATATTAATGTGTATTAATATGAATCTGTGTTAGAGTGGTCCAAAAGACATGGATCAAGCCAGATCTAATCTTAGCCGTTGATTAGGGACTTAATCTCGACCGTTGATATGTTAATAAAAAAAGTATAAGAGGAGGCTTGAGGGTCACTTGGAGAACACACCAGATGATCAGTGATTCTATTTTCTAGAGTGGGGTTTGCTAAGAGAGATAGAATCAGTGATCAGGAGAGCAACTAAGGGGCATTGAGTACAGAGAAATAGAGAAGGCAGAGATTGTGCCGGGAGAGCAGTGCAGCAGCCAAGGAGGGTGACGCAGAGCCAACAAGGGCTCACGTAGGGCCATGCGGAGGCAGCCATGTGCTGCGTAGAGCACCAGAAGGGCCAGCGCAGCTGACGCAGAGGCTCCCAGAGCTGACGCAGGGCCTCTTGGGGCTGATGTAGGCCAAGAAAGGCTGACGCAGGGCCAACTTGAGACAGAGAGGGGCTGACACTGTCCAGATTGGGCAGACGCTGGGGTTGCAGAGCAGTTTTGTGCTGAGGAGCTGTTAGAAGGATTTTTTGGGGTTTGAGCCAGGAGATTTCTCTCAAACTGTGAGGTATAGCTACTAAGGAAATTCTCTGTTGAGTAGGCTAGTTTCGACACCCAGATTGTACTCTGATATTGCTTAATAAGAAAACCCTCAGATAGCTGCACCGATTTTCCCGCATTTGGGTTTTTCCGTGGACATTGGTCCAAACTAATGGTGTCATGTGGTGTGTTTGTTCTTGTTTTTTTTAGTTGCAATCTGTAATATGTTGAGCATGCACTGGTGTTTATTTTTAGTATTTACTTTGTAAATAACTTATTAAAGAAAAATAACAGGTAAGTAGGAATAAATCAGAAAAAGTGCATGAAGGGTTTCTAAACTAAGTAAACTTAGAAACTTCAACATTCTTTGTCGACTCCTCCGAGTCTCTCTACTTCCCGCCTGGAAGTTCTCTGTTCGACTCCTCTGAGTCCCTCTACTTCTCACCTAGAAGTTTTTGGTTCGACTCTTGCTGAGTCTCTCTACTTCCCATCTGGAAGTTCTCGGTTCGACTCCTCCGAGTCTCTCTACTTCCCATTTGGAAGTTCTCTTTTGGACTCCCTCTGAGTCTTGATTTCCCTCCTGGAAATCCTTCTGCCAATCGTCAAGTTGCCCATCTCCAATCGTTTGTGCAACTGCAACACTAATCCAGATTCCTTGGCTAGAAATCCGCTTTGGCAGCAACTTCCTCTACCTTGATCTTGCCTTGTTAGGTATTGTTTTGACCACAATACCCCACCAGCTTCGCTCTCGCAAACTGCCCACAACGTCCTTCGCCCTAGCAACTGAAGGACTGAGCCTCTAGGCTCTGCGTAATCCCAGCTACAGGGAAAATAACTCCCTCAGCCATTGCGTTAACCCTCCTGGTCTCTGCGTGAGCCTCTCTTTTCCCTCCTCAGCCTCTGCGCTGGCTTCTCTCTAACCTGGACTTATGACGCAGTCCCTCCGTGTCAACCCTTCCTCTATTGCTTCTGCAAGGATCAACAATTGTCGCTTGGGACAGTTGATTTTGCTTAGCAGATGTCTTCAACTCTCTTGTGCTCTATAACCACGCTCCAATACCATGTTGAATTTTCTAAGTCTATCCGTTAGAAAATTAATCTGTATTTTGTTGGTTTATTTCTTCTCTTGTAAATTCTGAACAAGTTAATTAAAACATTTAAATACCGAAATAAACACAATAGAGTCACAACATCTACAGATCATCAACTGAAAGAAAACAAGCACACAAGTGACATCGTTATTTTTGGAGAAATGTCCTTGGAAAAACCTAATGCAGGAAAACCGGTGCAGCTATTCTGAGGGTTATATTATTATGTAGTCTTTCTAAGTACAACAAGGTGCCTAACCCCTCACCCGATAGAGAAAAAATACGACAACAATACCTCTATATTCGGAAACAGGTATTTAGAAAACTTGTCCCACAAAACCCTCTCCGGCAACTCTGAAGCTCAGCACTAGCCCTTCTGGCCTCTGTGTCAGCCCCAGGACCCTCTGCATCAGCCCTTTGAGGCACTGCGCAACCTCTGGGACCCTCTATGTCACTCCAGCAACTTCTGCGTGGATGATGCAGTCTCTCTGGCCTTTGCGCTGTCTCTGCTGGGCTCTGCGTGGCCTGAATTGGCTGCTGCTCTCGCTCCCCCTGCTTCTACGTTGGTTTCTCTCTACTGTCTCCGCCTCTCTGTCCAGTACTCATTGCCCCTCGTTGTTGATCACTGATTCAACTTTGCTTAGCAACCCCGCTCTAGCAAAACGAATGACTGATCACTTTGGTGTATTCTCCAATTGACCCTCAAGCCTCTTCTTAAACTTTTCCTGTTGGTCCTTCAAAGACCGAGATTAAATCTCTAATCAACAACTAAGATTAGATTTGGCTTGATCCATAACTTTTGGAACCTTCTAACCCAGTTTTATATTAATACCCATTAATATTTTATTTTCTTAAGTTTAGACTTAGGAACTCCATTAAAAATATTAATTATCTTAATATCTCCCAAACCAGGTCCAATCTGTCTGAACCATTTCCGGGTCTTGGAGATCTCATGTGCTTTAGCCTCTCCATCAACTTTCATGGCTAGAGCACATCCGATGCTACCCCATTACATTGAGGTCTTCTATGATAGTGATAAGGAGGATGACGTGGAGTAGGAGGTAGACGGGGGTGACAACGAGACACATGCAGCGAGGGGACCACCTCCACCACCACCAGCTAGGGGAGCACCTTTTGCACCAACTGGGGGAGTGCTTGCTTCATTGTGTGGGGTTCCCAACTTTTTGACCATGAGGATTCGAGGCACAATGCAGGAGCAACGTGTCTCAGTTTCGGTAGACAGTGGGGCCACCCACAACTTCATTGATGCACAAATGGTGCAGAGGCAGGGCATTACTGCATAGTAGTTTGAGGGGTTTTCATTCCTTATGCCGGGGGATAGGACCATGCAGTGCACCTGATATGTCCCCGCTTTGACATTGACCATGGGGAATTACTCAGTTACTGACGATTTCTTTGTGGTGGATGTACAGGACACCAATGTGGTGATGGGTGTTCAATGGCTTTACTCTCTTGGGCGTGTAACTGCTGATTGGCAGAAGTTGGAGATGGAATTCATGGGGCCAGATGGGAAGTTGGTTGTCTTGAGGGGCATGCACTCCTACCCATCGCAGATAGTCTCGACACACCGGATGGAGGTCGACTTGAGACATGCGGACATCGAGTGGGCAATGGAATTGAGGATTTCAGAGGCTAGTGGTCAGACCAAGCCACCCCATCTAGATATTCAGGCTATCTTGGACAGGTACCCGACTGTGTTTGGGGACATCCCACCAGGATGGCCACCTGACAGAGGGTTTGAGCATACCATTGAGCTAGAGCTAGGGTTATAGGCGGTCATAACAACCCTTTACAGACATCCCAAGGCCTACCAGGATGAGATTGAGCGAGCCATTCAAGAGTTGTTAGCCTTGGGGCATATCAGGCCCAGTTCTAGCCCCTTTGCTTCATCAGTTGTCTTGGTGAAGAAGAAGGATAGTACGCTAAGGATGTGTATTGATTATCGAGCCCTCAATAAGAAGACTCTAAAGAAGCAGTACCCCATTCCCTGGATTGACGAGTTGATGGATGAGCTTAGAGGAGCCAAGTACTTCTCTAAGATAGACTTGCGCTTGGGGTACCACCAGATCAGGGTGTGTGAGCAGGATATTCCCTAGACGGCTTTTCGCTGCCACTATAGACATTTCGAGTTTTTGGTGATGCCCTTTGGGCTAACCAACACAACAACCACGTTCAAGTGCTGCATGAACCACGTATTTCGTGGGGCGTTATGTCCTTGTATTCTTTGACAACATATTCATCTATAGCAAGACATGGGAGGAGCACTTGCAACATCTGGTGGAGGTGCTCAAAATCTTGGAGGGACAACAGTTATATGCAAAGCTGTCCAAGTGCGAGTTTGGGCTCACATAGATGCTCTACTTGGGGGACATCATTGGAGCAGATGGGGCGAGGGTGCACCAGGAGAAGATCAGGGCCATTTTGGACTGGCCTACACCCAAGAGTGTGACGGAGTTGCGAGGATTTTTTGGCATTTGCACCTATTACAGGAAGTTCATGAAGGGGTTTTCACAGTTGGCAGCACCCCTCATTGATTTGACCAAGAAGGGTATGTTTGAATGGACAGAGGGAGTGTAGAGGTGTTTGAGTGCCTCAAACAGGTGACGATCAACTGTCTGGTGTTGGCTCTTTTAGATTTCACATAACCCTTCGTGCTTGAGTGCGATGCATTAGGGGAGGGCATAGGGGCAGTCCTGATGCAAGGGGGATGTCCGATTGCTTTCGAGAGCCGAAAGCTACTTCCCCATGAGCGACTGTACTCCATTTATGACAAAGAGATGTTGGCCATCATGCATGCATTGGCCAAGTTTAGATAGTACCTGGTGGGACAACAGGTTCCGGGTGAAGACAAATCACATAGCCTCAAATTTTTCCTAGAGCAAAAACAGTTGCGCGAGAGGCAGCAAAAGTGGGTGAGCAAGATCCAGGCATACGATTTTGACATTGAGTATGTTAAGGGCTAGGAGAACGTGGTGATAGATGCATTGTCTAGGAGGTCAGCTACTATTTCTTGCATCGGATTGGAGGGCCCAGTTGCTAGTGGAGTATTCCAAAGATTGCCATGCATTTGAGGTTCTTGAAGGTACAACTCCGGATGACCGGTACTGTGTGATGAATGAGGTGATCTGCTATAAGGACCAACTCTATTTGGTGCCCAACTCCCAATTGAGGGAGAAGATTATGCATGCCGCCCATGACTCACCATTGGTCGGACACCAAGGGTTCCCTAAGACCTATAGGGCTATTAGGGAGCATTTTTCGTGGAAGGGCCCCAAGGGCGATGTTTTGAGGCACATCTGGGAGTGTGACACATGCTAGAGGAAAAAGGGTGAGTAGACACACCCTGCTGGGTTATTGCAACCTCTTCCTATCCCTGAGGGGAAATGGGAGAGTATTTCGATGGATTTCATCACGGGGTTGCTTGCAGTATAGGGCAAGGTCTGCATCTATGTGGTGGTCAACAAATTGACCAAGTTTGCCCACTTTTCCATTTCAGCTTGCTCTTCAGCTTCATAGGTAGTTGAACTATTCCTCAGGGAGGTGTTTTGACTTCATGGCCTTCCCAAGACCATTGTTAGTGATTGGGACAACAGTTTTATGGGAGGATTTTGGCAGGAGTTATTCCGGCTGGTGGGTACACAGCTTACTTTGAGCACTAGCTACCACCCATAGACTGATGGATAGACTGAGATTGTGAACAAGTGTCTGGAGGGCTATTTATGCAAGTATGTGACGCGCCAACAATGTGCATGGATACGGTGGTTGCATTTGGGCGAGTACTGCGATGACACAACGTGTTACGTACCACATGTCCATAGGTATGCCCCCTGTTGACCCTGCCGCCTGCACCTACCTACAAGTCAGTGAGAAAAGCCTTCAACCCCACAAGGTGTGGTTGGTGGCAGGGAACTCAGAGAAGGGGCTGTCACACTAATCCCAACTCTCTCCGTTTGAGCTATCTCCTAGGTTAGCTAAGGGGGGTGGTCCCTAATGAAAAGTTAAGGTAAAAAAACAAAGATGCGAGTTTCTAGGAGAATTGTTAGAGTTAAATAGATTGTTTATCTAAGATCTATAAGCAAAACATGATATAAGCAATAGCCATTAACCATAAGATAAGCATGAAACACATAAACGACCAGTGCCTTCAAAGCGTTGCTTTTTAATAAATGAAAATTTTTTTATTGTATTTTTTATTTGCTTAGAACGAAGTCAAATGCTTTCAAATGAAAGAAGAAAATATGCGATAATTTTTCAAGATAGAAAATAAGTGAAGGGCTCAGGAAACCCCCTCTTGAGTAAATCTTTTGATGTCTTATGAAATTGCTGGCTTGAACAACTCGTGGGACCTTTGATATCGTTGGAGGTGACTATTCTGACCGAAGAAGTCCTCACACTCCAATAGAGCTGGCAACCTATCCCTTGAAAACACAAAAATGCTTTCAAACCAATTGTTAGTGCAAAAGAGACTTGGCATATAGAGACCAAGTTGAGCTTGTTATTCAACCGAGAATGACAAGCTACAACAAGTGTACAAAATATACCAAGCCCAAAGGAGATTTGAGATAGCTGCAAATTTCTCCTCCCTAGACAATAATGCCCTCAGGCAAATGCACAAAGAAAAACAACTAGATAGCAAATATGAAATCAAATGAATATCAAACGACATAGGTATACCTCATCAACCAAAGCATGTGCCACAAAAGAAGCCAGTAACCCCAAAGACTTTTATTTATTTATATGAAAGGTAAGTACACAATCCAGCAGAGCTTATGCAAGCCCAACAACTCGTTCTATGATTGATACAATAAGAGCCCAAGGCTCATATAAATAAGAAAATGGGAGATGATCTCAAAGCAAAAAGACCATGACAAGTGGCAATCAGGTGACAATCCCAATGTAAAACGAATTTGTACAAGTGGCTGCCATGTGTTTCCAAACTTCAATGCTGTCCTCAGAACTGCGTATAGACTATAGTTGACTGCCTCTAAACTGCTTGGTAGCTGCCCACGTGAACTGCTGTATGGCTGCCTTTGAACTGCTGATTGAACCACGTTAAATGCTGTTTACTGGCTGCATTCAAACTGCTGTTTGACTGCCCATACCTGCGTTAACTTGCTGTTTTGGCTTTTGCAAACCACGTATTTTCTATAGTTCACTGTCCACGTAAACACTTGTGGCTTCCCACGTTAAACTGCTACGGACTGGCTGTTGCTGCGTATATACCTTTGACTGCCAGCGTGGAGTGCTTTGAGTTATGCGTATTTTTTGTTTGCTGCGTATTACCTATGCTGACCTGCGTTACAATTTTATTGGCCAGCGTGGAGCTTTGACTTGTATGGACTGCTGTGCGTGTATTATGTGGGCTGAGGTGGGTCCATTTCCCACTCATTAATTCTAATACATTTTAATCCCAAATTTGATTTAACTTAAAACAAAAATGACCTTCAGCACTTCAACGTGGAACTTTGTTGACTTTGACTTTTTTTTGACTTTCTTTGACTTGAGTTGAAACTTTGACTTGAGGTGGGCCCCACATTGCATGCCACATCACCCTTGATTCTCTGCTTAATTTCCATGT
>APFE030769076.1:57195-95338 GCA_000404065.3 Pinus taeda | reverse complement strand
ATCAGACCTTGGGAACAGCTTGTCCACAACAAGCACAAAACCGGTCTTGGATATGACAAGGACTTGTCCTTTCATATTCCAGACTACGCCAAGCCCATTCAGTTTCAGAGTGCTGGTTTCATTCGTGACAGTTCACCTGCTCCTCATAACAGTTCAGCTTCAGCTGTTCCAGACTCTGCTCCTCTTCCACAACAGCAACAGCAACAACAGATCGTGAAATGCCAACACTGTGATCGAGTTGGCCATCTGAAAGATCACTGTTTTGATCTTCATCCATGTAAGCACTGTCATAAAACCAGTCATTCTTCAAACAGATGCTTCAAAAAAAAACGTCCTGCAAGAACAAAGATTCATCTTGGATGGATCGCTTCTTGGCAATGGGCATCAACAGCCAAGAAGATCTTCCAAACACATGTCAGAACTTGTTCCAGAATATTGAACAGTCTTGCAGTTGAGTTTTCACCATCTTCTCACCTTGTATCTGACAGGGGGGGAAATGATGGTCATCTACAAGCTTCAAAGCCACATCAAGCGAGCCTGAGCCACAACCTGCCACACCAGCTTCAGAGTTGTAGCCAGAGACAAAGATGCCTGAACATGCCTTCAGTTAGCGATGTAGGACACTTCCTCTAGTAGAAGCCTTCAGCTTCTTGCCAGTTTTGGAAGAGTTCCGAAGAACAAAATTGAGAACACTTCCTCTAGCAGAAGACTTACAACTTCTTGCCAGTTTTGGAAGAGTTCCAGGGATTGCATAAGCATTCCAGAGTTGTTGGTCATCCTTAAACCATCACAGGTTGAGACTTCCCTTTTACAGGTTGAAGTTTTACCTTTTATATGGGGTGAGGCCTCCCTTTTATGGTTGAAGGTTTCCCTCTTTAAAACAATAGGATCACTTCCACTAGCAGAAGACTTACAGCTTCTTGCAAGTTTGGAAGAGTTCCGGGAACTGCACTAAGCGTTCCAGTGTTGGTGGCTATCCTTAAACCACCGCCCTTTTTTACCAACATTTCATAGAGCACATTCAGCCTAGTGCTGCCATGCATTATTGCACATTTTGTATTACAACTCTTTTCTTGGACTCATACATAAACCTTCGGATTAAGGGGGGGAATGTTGGACACCTATTCTAAAGGGTTAGTGGAAGCCGAATGGACAAAGCAGTCCAAGGGACCTTGGGATGTGAATCCCAACGGTCACCATATTGTACTATAAATGTGTATCATTTGTGAATAAAAATTGTATTGCATGCTTTATCATTTATATCTTTCTCGCTCCCCATGTGAGCCTAACAAGCACGTATTGGGGTCAATTTTGGGGTTGGAACTAGGCCAAACCCTTTTTGGGTTTGGTGGGTTATTTGAGAGGAGTCTGGGGTTAATTTCCCAGAATTTTCTGAGCACCAAAAGTGGGTCATACAACAGATCCTATGCAACAGATAGTGCAACTTTTCCAAGGCATAGTTGAAGCAACACATTCCAACATCTGGGCATTGCACTTTTCCACTCGGGGCTTGTCTAACTTGCCTTTTTGGCAAGCCCATGTGCACTCACACCATACCCCCATTGTACTACTGTTCTATTTAATAAAATGGCTCAACTGGGTGCTATTTTTGGAGAAATTTTGGTTGTTTACTCATGTGTTTGAGCTTTTGTGTGTGCATGTTCATTTTTTTCTTTGTTTATCACTGCATTTCCTAAGTAGGAATATTACAATGACAGAGGCACGATAGTTGTTTAACACTTTGACAGAGAGTGGCTAAGATTTGTATATGGAGCTTGGTAATGATGCCAAGTATGCAGTGAAGGGGGTTGGAATTGTTAACCTTCAACTAGAGTTAGAAGGGACATTGGAAGCCAAGGATGTGCTATTCATGCTAGGATTGAAGAAAAACTTGCTCTCAATGTCAATCATGGAGGAAAAAGGATTTGAGGTCAGATTCACAATTGGGTAGGTGTTCATTCGTCCCGAGAATTCTAATCGAAACACAACAATGGTCATTAGGGTTAGAGAGAGTAACTTATACAGGTTGATGGGAAAACTTGTTTAGACATTCAAGGATGTTCAGGATCATGAAGAGGCTCCTAGGAGAACATTCAGGGAGAGCAGGCCTCAGAAAAAGGATGTTGTGTCAAGACTAGAGGAACAACCAGTTCCAGGTGACTCTTTAGGAAGTTCCTCCCTCACTAAGAGGGAGTGTTGATGTTTGTAGCTTGGGAAGGTACTTCTGCGCAAGCCTAAGTGTTTAGATGTGCAGAAGTCACATAATACACCCTTAACCTTAGCAATTACTTTAATGATTAAAACAATTTCATTTTATAAGATACAATGAGTTAATCTAATGAAATGCAAAGGCTTTTGCATTAGTGAATTAGATGAATCTCAAATGTCAATCTCATGTGAGCTGAGAACTAATCTCAATTGTTAATCACTTTGGAGATTAGGGTTGTGAATTTGTTCATAACACAAGATTATAAAGGAAAGGCTAGGCTAAGGGAGAAGGCATAAAAGTGAGTAAGCACAAGACATTGAGAGAAGGACATCTCAGCCATTGGGTGGAGAAGGACTTCCATTCAAGTGTCACGAGTTTGAGAAGGTGCAAGGAGCAACATGGGAGATCTAGATCTGCCAGGTCAAATTGAAGGATGGTTCTAAGGATTGATCAGTTGGATCAGATCTAGGTTCATTGTTGTATATGTAATTTCCTCAATGGGCCATTTTCTAAGTAAGAGAGCTCGAGTAGGTTCTAAAGTTATATTTAATGAAGAACTGTTGAATGGGAAAAATATTTTTGTGCTTATGTGATTGAGATTGGTTGTCTAATTTGAATGTGCTGTTTATATTTTGTTAAGACCCCATTTGTGCTTTTATTTAGTAGATCGGTAATCTGCTTGGTAGTCAATAGCCAAGTTGCTAGGTTCATAAATTTAACAATTTTGGGGCAAAATGGCCATTGCATTGACTTCATCATGACATTTGTGATTTTCAGAATCCCCAAGGCAATTTTCAACTCTTGAGGCGGTTTCAAAACTCTTGAGGCGTCTTCATAACTCTTGAGGCATTGGTCACAATGCCCTAGGCACTTGAGGGTCCTTCTTCATGCACTTGGACCATCAATTCCATGCCACGTCACATCTCACATATTTGGAGGCAAATGTCCCACATTTTGATGAACTTGTCCTTCTCCTTGAAGAGTTGGTGGGGTTCTTGATGAGTGAGCATGAGGGTTCATGGCATATTTTGACTTACTATTACTCAAATTCACTACTCTCATGATTTATTGGTCCACACATGCCATTTTAGGGATTACTGTACACACATGTCAAGGAATATTGTTGGATTAAAAAGGGTCACCTCTCTCTTCTTGGATATGGTTGAGTGTTATATACTCTCCATATGTTGAGGCCTTGTACCATGATTTGAGGATGATGTCCACTCTGGTTGTTACTTTGCACATTGTATCATGCTTGTTGATGAGACATCTCTCCTTGGAGAAGATCTAGGAGGTTCCAAATCCTAGATCAAGAAGTAGGATTGCATTGCATATTTTAAGGGTGGCCTAGCTTCAGTTTCAGTTAACATTTGACAGAGTGCTTATAATTCTGCCATATCAATGCTATTAAATGGAGAATGGTCACAAGGTTTCCAAAATGTTGTCATAATAGAAAATCAGGAAAAAATTGACACAATTATGGTGCTTTTAACATCTTTTGGGGGGAAATTTTCGTTGCAATTTTGACCACTTGTTGGAGGAACCCCCCACATCTTTTGCTTGAGCACTTTTCTTATTTTGGGGAATTCATTGTTGATATATGCCCATGGTGAAGAACATCCTAGCTCTTGAGGCCACATAACCTGTGTTTCTATGCCTGCTTTGAGGAGTTGGTTGTGAATCTATCAACTTGGAGGCCTTTGGAGGCTAGATGTTGCATCTTTGACTCATCTGTTTCCCTCTTTGATGGAGATGTCCCACTCTGTTGGGTCTATTTTGGTTGGAGTATTGTATATGTGCCTTGACCACTTCATTATTTTGTGTATTGTAGATTAATTAGTTGGAGGAAATAATTCTTTACTCATGACTAGATCTATAGATCTTACCTGAGATATTATTATTCAATTTTAAAGGAAGTTGAGCTAGTCTCTATATAAAGAGTAGCTCTTCCTCATTTGTACTCATGGTTGTTTTGAGATTAATTGACATATCTTTCTTGGAGCATATGGTTGTGTAAAGGTTTCTTTATTTGTGGTTGTTGTCAATTCTTGAAGCTTCTCTATCTTGGTTCTTATTTGGTGCATAAAGATTGATGGTGAAACACTCAATTCTTTTACAAGCCAATTAGATCAATCCATTTGAAAGGTAAAATGTACCACTTGGAGGGAAGGCATTTTGAGGTAACTCCTCTCCTTCTTCCTTTGTTAGTTTGATCACTATTTGGCTATGTTGCACGAAACTTCTAGGAACCCGACGTTTTGGGCCATACCGGTACTCGAAACTCCGAAACTCTGCTGAAACTCGGCCGAAACTCGACCATCATATGATCATCAATGAGAGTTAATATAGACTAGGTTTTCCTTCAAAATTGTCATCTATGGGTGTTATTACCCTTTTTCTTGCAAGATAATGTGTTATTCACTTATTTATAGTTCTTTTTTATATATTTATATACATATATGATGTTTCAGCTGATGTTTCCATTTTTGGGAGGTGACGTCTCTAAACATATCTGTTTCGGAAACTTTGAAACGTTTCGGCGTTTCGTGCAACTTAGCTATTTGGTGCCTTGCTTTGTCTCTCCATCTTAAAACCCTAGCGATAAGTGTTGAGTATGTTTATCAAGCTATAGTTGACCTTGTTGGTAAAGATAGTTTCCTTTCGTTCTTTAAAAATTTATAACTCTTATTTTTAATTATTTTAACTATTATTTTATTATTTTCCTTAGGAGGCCCATTTTAGACCTACATCAATGCTTCTCTTTTTGATTCTCAACATCTATTGGTTTTGTTTTTAAGCATGGAGGTCATCCAAGGGTTTTATGCCATTGGTTCAAGAATTCCAATTTTATCAGGAATATGGTATTATATCAACGTCTAAAATACACAAAGCACCACAATTATTTTGTACTTCATGGGAAGGGGTGTACCCCCAAATATAACAGAAAGCGGATTCCTCTAAATAGGGAGGAATTGATGAGACTTAGTTTAGTGAACATGTGTGGACATGTATCATAATGTACTTGAGTACACTTCCATATTTTATCCTTATGCTTTTTTTGGGTAACTAAGTCTAGTTTGATCACTCACCCCATGATTTTATACCCTATATATAATAGTATGGATGAGTGTGCAATATTTGTAGATTGTCGCAATCTCCCTTCTACTTGCATGGTTGCTCTCCCTCTTGTATGTGAGTATTCCTATTGTGTTGTGTGGTGATTTGGTATTGACAGCAGTCAATTGATTAATTAAGAATAATCTTGGCACTGTGGCCTACATGGGTTCTCATGGCGCTCACTTTAGCCAGGAAGTCTTTTGATGCTGTCAAAGAAGGGCCATGCTCAACAATGGGATAAATTATTACACATGAACAATCATCTTGCTAACATATACCAAAAGGACCTATATAGAAGAGAAGAATACATAACTAGCAGCTTTGGAGAAGATGAAAGAGGCATCCTCCCAAGAAAGTTTTGGAGAAGATGAAAGAGGCATCCTTCCAAGAACAAACAAGGAAAATGATAGCGATTCCCTTTATCAACTAAGATGACTCATGAAATCTCAATCTTATCTTTTAAACACTATTCTTAGAATTTTTTGCGTAACTGAATGCTATGTTGGAGAACTCGGTAGCCTATCTACTACAATT
This sequence comes from Pinus taeda, assembly GCA_000404065.3. Taxonomy (NCBI): domain Eukaryota; kingdom Viridiplantae; phylum Streptophyta; class Pinopsida; order Pinales; family Pinaceae; genus Pinus; species Pinus taeda. The sequence goes on along the minus strand of APFE030769076.1, from coordinate 89,478 downwards.
AACCTTAACTTCAACAAGAAGTATCAGTCCTCACATAACAAAGGTCCATAGAATGAAAGCACACGTAAATTTTGATCATAAATGCACATGACAATCAAAATCCTTTCTATGGTTTAAACTTTACATAAAAATAAAATATGTAGAAACATCATAATATGAATGCACAAACGCACATGTGACTTTCTTCTTTATACTGAGATGGCATTATTTAGATTTGTCGTATAGTTTGGATGAACGCCATTTCTACTAGCTAAGGCATCCTAGATATTTTTGGTCTGGTGCATAAATTATCTTCCTTATAATTTTCTTAATTATTATGTCTTTGGTGGTACAGAAACTAAATAAGATGATTTTCTGAGTGATCTGAGTTCAGGAAAGATTCTACTTTGGGGATAACGTCCTTCCTTGCTTTGAAAGTGGGGTTCCATTACTCAAACACCGACTTCACCAACTTCCTGATTCAGACAATGTGAGTTTTGAGGGGTATTCAATTGCTTATCTTCGTGATCTTGGATACTTTGTTCAACTGCAAAATACTCAACAATAGTCTAATAGGAGATTGCGGGCATTCCAATTAATTCTCTAATGTCACCAGCATTTGCCTGTGAACTTAGCACAGGTACATACAACGAAAATTGTGTGCATGCTTTCACTCTCTCACACACTGTGTAAAGTAAGTTTTTGATCTTTTATATAGTTCAATTTTGCATGTTCAGATAACCATAGCGTTTCCAGATGATGGTGCATGGAAACGATTTCACAAACAGCTGCAGCATTTTCCGACAGTATGCTTTTTGTTCTTTTTCTTTCTGCAGATGAATGTCTACATAGTTTGTCCAAGTTAAAAAATAGACATGATTTGGTCCTTCAGTGTCTGTTGGTTTTCCAAAGCCTCATGAACAATTGTTAGCTAATTCTTGTAAAGTCAAATTACAGGTTATATGCACAAAAGTCCGTGAAGGTAACAAACGATTTGTACGTCTCAAGGAGGGTGATCCAGCAGGGCGGCATGTTGTTATAGTAGATGACCTAGTGCAGTCCGGCAGTACCCTTATTGAATGCCAGGTATGTACTATGAACATATTCATGGATTCCAGGATTTTCAGGGTCGTCGTCTTGTTCTGGCCTAAGGAAACAAAATTTATCTAGTGAAACAACTTGAATGAGAGTAGTACGTTACATTTGTCATTCCAGAAGGTAAGAGATTTGTAACTTTAGTGTCATAGACTTTTGTTTAGATACCTGCACATGCATACGAACATGTTGTGCCACAGCTGTGCTAAAAAATAAGGAAATAGCAACAGTTAAAAAAGGTGCAATTGAATTAATAACTTAATTCCAGTATATCTCTTGGCAGAAGATATACATGTTAATGTTATTTTTGTCACAGAAAGATATCTGGCTTGAAACAGAAAATATTATAGTATATGCAAAATTGCAAATAGAAGTGTATTTTTCCTTGTAATTTTTAACCTACACGTTAGCATTACAAATTTACAACCATAGGAACGCTTTCAGATTCCTCCTTGTTTTGTTTGAACTCTTGATTAAGTAGTTCAAAAACAAACTAATTATTATTTTTTTCGGTATGATAACAATAAAAAAAATGTATAGCCCTTGTATTGTTTTTAAGAAGTATTGTGGCCTCTTTCTGCTGCAGCTTGGTACTGGGAGCTTTACATGCACCAATATCTCCACGGTTTCTCTCCTGCTACGCATCTCATAGCTGTCATGCCCAGTTTGCAACTAGATCACCATGCACAAGTTTCCAAGTGTGTGAATGGATATTTCCCCGTAACAAAGTGTTTGTTTGGAAATTTTGTAGTAGTGGAAGTTCTCATCTACAAGCAATCTACACAGTCGTACCCTCCTCAACATGCAACCATACGGTATTATGTGCAATGTACAGCTCACCCATGCAGTGTACGGATCTATGTGGCCACCACGTGGATCGTATGGCCTCAGTATTCCTCTGCATGATGCAAATGTGCCCTTCAAGTATCAATTCAACCTCAACAATATATAATTTACCACTCTAGCAGTCAATTAACTTGCACATGCAGCTAATTAAGGGAATTTGACCTTTTTATTTGCAGCAAGAAAAAATTTCCTTCACCTCAAGAGTGCACTAAAGCTTTGAAATGACTAGGTGCTTGTCTTGACTTGCCTTCAAGGGGGGCTTTTTGTCTTCAAGGGAGGATTCATGATCTATGCATTATTTGAGGCCTTTTGTAATGGAGGGTATAACTTCTTCATCTGAAGGAGTTTTTTTGCGCTGAGAGGCGCTCTCCAACCTAGCATGGTAGAGAAGTTGTAATGTCCTGTAAATATTTTGACTTGGTCAAAATAAAATAAAAAGTAAATAAAAATAACCCTATGTTAAAATAAAAATAACTTCAAACTAAAATAATAAAAATAAAAATAAATTACGTCAAAATAAAATTCTACGTTATTATTTTTTTTTTGTTAATTTTTGTTGGGTAGTTAAGGTAAACTTGACTTCGTCAAGTTAGGGGTAGCTTTTGAGCTCCAGGTTTATGAGAACCCATGGTATTCATGTGGAATATAGCCTATTTAAAAGGGATCCCTCTCGGCACTTGGTAAATCTAGAGTTAAGATGGATCTAAGCTATATTCATGTGGAATATAGCCTATTTAAAATGGATCTCGGTGCTTGATAGATCCAGAGTTAAGATGGATCTAGGCTGCTTTTAATCAAACTGCATATTTTTACAAGAAGAGTGTGTTGATTTTCTAGTGCTAAGAGGACAAGCACAATTTTCTGCTACTGATAATTACTTCTAATGATATTTTTGCACTTTCTAGATTATCATTAAGCAATTACGCTTCAGAAAATTAAACTATAAATGCAATAGAATAGTAGAACAATAGAGATCACAATAGAATAATAGGCAATGCAAATTTTTGACCTAGGAAACCCAACCTTGGGAGAAAACCCAACAATCTTTTCTAGGATAAATTATTGTTCAATTCAACAAATGGTACAATCTGATTTTTCAGTCAAACTTGGTCAATCAGACCACACAAACTAGCTAGGTCAAACCTGGTCCAATTTCCCACAAAATTCAGTCAAACTGCTGCCCAAAGATCTCAGTCAACTCTGCCCAAAATTCAGTCAAACATTGACCAAAAAATTCTCGATCAACTCTGCCTCAGAAAGCCGGTCAACTGCAGTCAACTTTGCCTCAGAAAGTTTCGTCAACCTGCCTTAGACAGCCTGCGGTCAACTCAGACAATTTTTTTTTGTCAACCCTCCAGAAATTCAGTCAAGCAGAGCAGTCAAAGATTTGGTCAAACAGGTCAGAATAGAGCTCGGTCAACACTGGTAAAATAGATCAGAAAACTGGGTCAAACTCCAGACTTCTCTCTCTTTCCTTTGGATATGTGAACAAAAGATATCTTGGTTTTGTTTGTTCCGAGTTGATGCCAAGGAGGGAGGTCGAATGATGTATTTATATTGATCAAATCATGTGGGTTTTGACTGTCAAAATTTCTAACCCGAAATTCTATTGCAGCAACTGATTTATTTCACCTACTTATTCTTCACAATAAGTTATTTACGAAATCCCTACAACAAACATTAAAATAAATTCTACTGCAGTTATTAGATAATTACATAGAGAAAATAACAACGATATACATGCACAAGAACCAATCACATCAACACAATTGCTTTTGGACAATTGTCCCCAGAAAAACCCAATGTGTGAAAACTGGTGCAGCAGATGAGGGTTTTATTAATCTTCAGCAACAATCGCTTTACAAGGAATGATTTTACAGAGAAACTGAGAAAAAACACTTGAGACTTTCCCTTGGAAACTTTCTGACACTGTGGAGACCCTTCTCCCACTTTTGCGTGGCTCTGCGTGATTCTGCATCCCTTTGCGTCAACCTGCGTGAGGGTTGCGTCTCCCCTGGACTGCATCTCCCTTTGCCCTGTCTCTCAATGTCCCTGCATCACCTCCTCCTTAGTCACTGACTGCTGCTGATGCCCTCCTCTTCCTCCACCCTCCAACTCTCTCTCTGAAATCGATCTCCTTCTCTTTGAGAATTGATTTTCCTTGGGATACTGAGTATCTGCCGATGTTATTCCAAATGATCCTCAAGTCTTCTCTTATACTTTTCTTGTTAATGAATCAACGACCAAGATTAAGTCTCTAAGCAACGACAAAGTTTAAAATAGACTTGATCCTGGTCTCTTAGAAGCATCTCACCCTTATCTTTATTAATGGCCATTAATATTTTTATTTTCCTAAGTTTAAACTTAGGAACCAATAAAAAAATATTAATTATTTTAATAACTCTTCGTCTGAATGAAATTTCTCCAAACGATTCTGGGTCTTGGAGATCTTATGTGCCTTAGCCTCTCCACCAAATTTCAAGGCTAGAGCACATCCGATGCTACCCAAAATCAATACTCCCTCTTAGCGATGAATGTCCTCTAACAATGCTTTACCATAGAAGCATCACACTGATCCTCCGCATTGGTCCTCTGTGCTGATGCTTGGCCTGCTGTCCCACATCCATTGCACTACTGCTTCCTGTATTGCTACCCATGACACTGCCACTGCCACTGCTACATCTATACTGCAGTTCCCTCTCAACATGCTCTCCATAGCACTGCATTGCTAACTGCTGCACTGCAATCCTGATACTTATCCATTTCTGTTACTGAAATGGATTCTTCACTATCCCCATCTTCTCCCTGAAATGAACAAACTTTGTTCTTCCTAGAGCCTTGGTGAGGATATCTGCTACTTGTTCTCCTGTAGGAGTGTACCTCAACTGTACTGCCCCTCGTTGGACACAATCTCTGACAAAGTGACACCTCATATCAATGTGCTTCGACCGATCATGAATACTGGATTCTGAGAGAGCTTGATGCAACTCTGATTATCATACAAGATCCTGGTCACCTCCATCCTTCTCCTGAATAGATTCACAAGTGATTTCCTAAGCCATACGGCTTCGCACGAAGTTGTGCTAGCTTCCATATATTCTACTTCAACTGAGCTCAGAGCCACGGATTTTTGTTTTCTACTACACCAGGAGGTCATTCCTGATCCAATGTTGAAACAATACCTAGTTTTACTTTTCCAATCTACTGAACTTCCAGCCCAATCTGCGTTAATGAATACACTCAGCCTAATGTCATTGCCTTGGGTGTACAATAGTCCATGCTTGACTGTTCCTTGTATATACGTGAGAACATGTTTGGATGTTGCCCAATGCACCCTCTTGGGTTCCCCAAGAACTGACTGAGGGTGTTGATAGCGTAACAAATGTCTGGCCTGGTATTGACCAGATACATCAGGGACCCTATAAGCTGCTTGTACAAGGTGGGATCAACATCTCTATCTTCTGATGCATCAATCTTCTTCCAGTTGGTGATCATTGGAGTAGCCATAGGTCTACAGTCCTGCATCCTGAATCTCTTCAAGATTTCTGTAGCATATCTCCCTTGTCCAAGGAAGATTTCACCCTTCTGCTGCCAAACTTCCAACCCCAGGAAATAATGCATTTGTCCCAAATCATTTATGTCGAATGCTGTGGCTAGGTTCTTCTTGCAGTCTTTGATGAGCCTGAATGATCCTGTCAGGAAAAGATCATCCACATATAACACTAGGATTAGAAGCTTATTCTCTACGACAAGATAGTAGAGATTAGGATCTGCATCACTCTTGACGAACCCCATCTTCTACAGGTAGCCATCAATTCGACCGTACCATGCTCTAGGTGCCTGTTTAAGCCCATACAAGACTTTCTTTAATCTGCATACATGAGATTTCTTCTCATGTGTCTCAAAACCCTCTGACTGTTCAATGTATATTTCTTCTTTTATCACCCAGTTCAAGAATGTCGTCTTGACATCCATCTGGAGAATCTCCCATCCCATTTGTGTTGCAAGAGATATCACGGTTCTAACAGAAGTATACTTGGCTATTGGGGAGAAGGTTTCTTCGTAGTCTATCCCTTCCTTCTGAGAATACTCCTTAGCCACAAACCTGGCTTTGTATTTCTCCACGCTGTCGTCTGCAACATATTTGACTTTGTAGATCCATCGTGAACCTACCACTGATTTGTCCTGAGGCCTAGGTACCACTTCCTAGACATCATTGACCATAACAGAACTGTATTCCTCCACCATAGCATCTACCCATACTTGATGTTGAATGACCTCCTGAAAACTAGAGGATTCCCCAACCTGAGCTACTAGGACCTGGTATCTGTCTGGCTCTCTTCGCACCCTCTTATCATTCCTGGGTGCACCAATGAAGTCCTCTACATTCCGTAGAATCCGTTGGAGTTCCTGACTCGTTCTTCCACTGGTAGTGGGTACATCTATCAACTCTTCCTCTTTCTGAGGTTCCTCCTATTCTGAAGCTTTGCCTTTAGGAGAATTGTTGGCACTAGTTTCTGTTGGTCGAAGTGGTTGGACCAACGGATCATCTTTTGACTGCTCCTTGGAAGGCATTTCTCGGGATTTCCTGAAGGCTCTGTCCTCCATGAACTTTACATCCCGCTGAACTACTACCTTCCTACTCCTTGGAAGATAGACTCTATATGCCTTAGCATTCTCGCTATCTCCCACAAGATATCCTTTCTCAGTAGTTTGATCTAATTTCTTTCTCTTTTCTTCAGCTATACGCAATACGCCAAACTCCCAAATATCCTGAAATGACTGACTTCAGGTGTCTTCCCAATGAAGACCCTTTCCAGAGTGATTTGCCCAATGCCCTCTGTGGAGTCCTATTCTGGACATAAACTGTCGTGTTGCATGCTTCTGCCCACAGGAATTTTGGCATATCCTAATCATATAGCATTGCCCTAGCTGCTTCCACAATAGTCCTGTTTTTCCTTTCTGCTACTCCATTTTGCTTCAGATTGTAGAGAGTTGTCGACTATCTTTTGATGCCTTGGCTAGTGCAAAAATCGGTGAAGTCCTTGTCAACGTACTCTCCACGATTGTCTGAGCGCAACACTTTTATCTTCTTTCCTGTCAGATTCTCTACTAGAGCCTTGAGCTTTTTGAATCAACCAAAAACCTCATCCTTGGTTTTCAGAAAGTAGATCCAAGTCTTCTTGGAGTGGTCATCGATGAAGGTGATTAAGTATTCGGCACCACTAAGAGATTTTGTGGACATAGGTCCGCAGATGTCTGAGTGTGTCAATCCTAGAATACTCTGAGCTCTATTGTTACTTTTGGAAAACACTGCTTTGGCATACTTGCCTAGAGCGCACCCTCTGCATACATCTTCTCGTTCAGTATTTAATTCTGGAACTCCTGATACTGTTTTCCTGAGAATTCTCAGAGCCCCATGGTGTAAGTGTCCTATCCTCCTGTGCCATAGTTCATTCAAATCTTTACCTCCATTGCTGCCTATCAGTGCCATTGGAGATTCTAGCTGTAATCTATATAGCTTGTTACTTCTGATTCCAATCTGGGCCTTCCTTTTCCAACTCGGGTGTTTGACATATACTTTCTCCTTAATGAAGAAAATGTCATAGCCCTTGTTTTGAAGTTGAAATACAGAGAGTAAGTTCATCCCCAATCCTGGCACATGCAGTACATTGGTTGTTTGAAGCCGCTCTCCTGCTTCGGTTTGAAAGACTATAGTACCTCTTCTTATGGGGGTACACTTTCCCTTATTTCCCATGGTGATCTGAAAATTCATCCTTTCTTCCTGATAATTTGAAAAACATTCTCGAATCCCTGTCACATGCCAGGAAGCTCCACTATCTATATACCAAACCTCAGAGGAGGCAGAGCTTGCTAGGCAAGCGACTTCTTCTTCCAGTCTGGAAGCTAACATAGAATAATTGTGATCCATGTCCCTCGTGCTTTTTTCTGGAAATCTGCGTGAGTCCCTTTGAGTTGATGCCTCTGCATCATGCTCCTGACCCATAGCCAATTCTTCTCTCCTGTTGTTGGATCTCTGCTCTGATACCATATGAAAATTTCTAATTCGAAATTCTATTGCAGCGACCGAGTTATTTCACCTACTTATTCTTCACAATAAGTTAAAATCCCTTCAGCAAACATTAAAATAAATTCTACTGCAATTATCACATAATTACACAGAGAAAATAACAACAATATACATGCACAAGAACCAATCACATTAACACAACTGTTTTTGGACAATTGTGTTGGAATTTCTAAGTCTAACTGCTAGAAACCCTTCATGTACTTTTTGATTTATTTCTGCATACTTATCTGATTAATTAACAAGTTATTTACCATGTAAATACTGAAAATAAATACAAGTACATGCTCAACACATTACAGATCATCAACTGAAGGAAACAAAACAAGCACACAAGTGACACCGTTGTTTTTGGACCAGTGCCCCCGGAAAAACCCAATGCAGGAAAATCGGTTCAGCTATCTGAGGGTATTATTATTATGCAGTTTCTGAATACAATCCGAGTGCCAAAACCGGCTCACCCAACAAAGAATAATCTCGACAGTAGTACCTCTCTACTCGGAAGCAGATATTCCGGCTGAAACCTCAGATAAACACTCCGACAGCTCCCAACTCCAATCTGCCCCACGAAAAACCCCAACGTCTGCCTCTAGGGACTGTGTCAGCCCTTCCTGGCCCAACATCAGCTCAACATCAGCCCAATAACCCCTGCGTCAGCCTCTAGAGGCACGCTGGCTGTCTGAGGGATTGCACAGCTCTTGGCTGCCTCTGCGTGGGCCCTAGCTGGCTCTGCGTGGCCTCTGGCTGGCTCTACTTCCCTCTCTCCCGGCTTCTGTGGTGATTCTCCCGGTACCCTCTCTGCCTTTCTACTTCTGTATTCACTGCCCCTCAGTTGTAACTCTGATCACTCTTTCGACTTCCTCAGCAAACCCTGCCCCTGAAAATTGAAATTTTGATCAACTCGGTGTGTTCTGTAAGTGACCCTCAAGCCTCCTTGTATACTTTTCTCGTTGACAAATCAACAGCCGAGATTAAGTCCCTAATCAACGACTAAGATTAATTCTGGCTTGATCCATGACTTTTGGACCCTTCTAACACAGTTTTATGTTAATTCACATTAATATTTTATTTTCCCTAAGTTTAGACTTAGGGATTCCATTAAAAATATTAATTATTTTAATATCTCACAAACTGTTTAGAATCTGCCCAAACCATTTCTGGGTATTGGAGAACTCATGTGCTTTAGCCTCGCCACCAATTTTCGTGGCACATCCGATGCTACCCCAAATCAACAAATTGTCCTTGGAAAAACCCAATGTGGGAAAACCGGTGCAACAGATGAGGGTTTTATTAATCTTCAACAACAATCACTTTACAAGGAATGATTTTACAGAGAATTGAGAGAAAACACTTGAGACTTTCCCCTAGAAACATTCTGACACCTTGGAGACCCTTCTCCCACTCTGCATCACTTCTGCGTGGCTCTACATGGTTCTGCGTCCCTTTGCGTTACCAGCGTGAGGGCTGTGTCTCCCCTGGACTGCATCTCTCTCTGCGCTGTCTCTCAATGCCCCTGCGTCACCTACTCCTCAGTCACTGACTACTGCTGATGCCCTCCTCTTCCTCCACCCCGCAACTCTCCCTTTGAAATCGATCTCTTTCTCTTTGAGAATCAATTTTCCTTGGGATACTGACTATCTGCCAGTGTTTTTCCAAATGATCCTGAAGTCTTCTCTTATACTTTTCTTGTTGATGAATCAATGACTGAGATTAAGTCTCGAATCAACGGCTAAGATTAAAACAAACTTGATCCTCATCTCTTAGAAGCTTCTCACCCTTATCTTTATTAATACCCATTAATATTTTTATTTTCCTAAGTTTAGACTTAGGAACCCATTAAAAAAATATGAATTATTTTAATAACTCCTCATCCGGAGGAATTTCTCCAAACGATTTCTGGGTCTTGGAGATCTTATGTGCCTTAGCCTCTCCACCAAATTTCAAGGGTAGAGCACATCCGATGCTACCCAAAATCAACATTGACCAAGTGTCATATCCATTCAACTAGTGGAGCCAACTTGACAGTTTTGAGCCTACATGAATTAAATTTTCTTTCTTTTTAATTTGAATACCGACCGTAGCTACAGAAATCAACACTCCCTCCTAGCTAGGGAGTTATTCATCTTGACTTCTTCAGATGTTCATCTTGTTGAAAATTTCTCCTTCTGTAGAAAAGATTGAATGAGCTTGCTATGTTCATGTATCTATCCACTTTAGGTGGAAAGCATCCTACATTAGCATGATGTAAAGGGATCTGGTTACCAGGCATCTCTCCTTTGCAAATGGATCAAGTCACCCACTGGCCTTTTTGGCATTTTGGGGACAAGAGTAGTCCTCGTTAACCAATTATCCAAGTCGTCACTTGGAACCTGGTCAACACCTGTGACCTATGGTGAAACCTTGGGAAATTACCATTGTTGCATGCCAATTTAATGGTAATACACCTGCCTGATGCTAAAGGCACTCAATCTACCCACTAACCAATTACCTCTTGGCTATTTGGGGGAGTATTCTGGTCCATGATGATCTCTGGGACATTCTCTTTAACCACATTACATGGCCCCTGGTCAATACCTTTAACTTGTCAATATCTTGACCTAGGGAGAATGTCTGCTCCTTAATGCTACAACATCAACACTCCCTCTCAACAAGGGAGGCATTCTCAACCACTCCATAATTGTCCCTGAAGTATGCAAACTTCGCCCAAAGTAGAGGCTTGGTGAGAATGTCAACAACCTGCTCATTTGTAGAAATGTATTGGAGATTTACTGCTCCCTTCTACATCCTGTCTCGGATGTAATGGTACTTGACCTTAATGTGCTTCGACCTGTCATGGAAAACTAGATTTTCCAAAAGTTTCACTCTTTGATTGTCACAATATATCGTGGCTGTTCTTGCACATGATCAAACAATCCTGCAAGTAGAGTTCGAAGGCATACTGCTTCACAACTTGCCAAACTAGCTACAATATACTTGACCTCTATGGTGCCGAATGCAACAGATGTCTGCTACCTGCTCATCCAAGATATATCATAGCAGAAACCAAATTGAAACAACATCATGATGTGCTCTTCCTGTCTTCGGCACTCCCTGGCTAATTAGAATCTGAGAATCCCTACTATTGTACTCCATCGTTTGAGACATATCTCAAACCATAATTGACTGTACCACGTAGATACATCCACACATGCTTTGACGCAATCCAATGTACATGCTTTGGTTCCACCAAGAACTGTCTCAGAGTGTTCACTGCAAAGAAAATATCAGGTCTGGTATTAACCATATACATCAATGAACCAATCAACTGTCGATACATAGAGGGATCTACCAAATTTGAATCACTGTCTCTCAGCTTCTTTAGATTTGTCACTATGGGAGTAGACACGGAATTTCATTCCATCATCCCAAATCTCTAAAGGATCGTAATGATATACTTCCCTTGACCAAGGAAGATGTCTCCTGGATTTTGCCATACTTTTAATCCCAAGTAGTAATGCATCAAGCCTAGATCCTTCATCTCGAACTTAGAAGTCAACATCCTCTTACACTAATTAATGAGATTCTCTGCCCATGTCAGAAACAAGTCATCAACGTATAATAACAAGATCACATGCTCACTTCTAGCAACCTTGTAGTAAAGGTTGGGATCAACATCACTCTTGGTGAAACCAAGACTCATCAAGTATCCATCAATCGGAGAAAACCAAGCTCGAGGTGCCTGCTTGAGTCCGTACAAAGCTTTCTTCAGTCTGCAGACATGAGTCTCCCTCTCATGTACCTCAAAACGCTAAGGTTGTTTTATGTACAGTTCTTCCTCAATCACTCCATTGAGGAAAGCTGTCTTCAGATCCATCTGATACAATTTCCAACCCATAATAGAAGCAATAGAAATAATAGTTCTAATAGAAGTGTACTTGGAAATTGGAGCAAATGTCTCCTCATAATCCTCTCCCTCTTTCTGGGAGAACCCTCTTGCCACAAATCTCGCTTTGTACTTCTCTATACTTCCATTCACCACATGCTTGATCTTGTAGATCCACTTGGAAGTCACTATTGGTTCCCTTTAGGTCTCATAATAATATCCCACCCATCATTCTTTATGATGGACATGATATTCTTCCACCATGGCATCCTTCCAAACTTGCTGACGTGCTGCCTCATAGTTGGATGGCTCAAAATCAATGGTGCGACTCATCAATGTTGCATATCTTGAGTAGGTGTTGGGACGTTTTCTTTCTCTAAAAGTGCCATGGGTAGCTACATGTCCCTTTGCTTCCTGTAATGTACTTTGAAGCCATGTTCTCTTCTTGGGTTCTGGAAAAACCATCCTAGGTGGGTCCACTGGATCGTTTGGCCCTTCTAGCTCTTCTTAATGATCTGATGGATGTTCCACAGGTTCAGACGGTCTTGAACCTACATCCATGGGAGCTTCATGTTCTTTATCATCATCAACATCTTTAAACTTCCTGAAGGCTGCATCCTCCTTAAAGGTAACGTCTCCGCTGACTTTAATCTTTCACTGTTCTGGAGTATAAATTCTGTAAGCCTTTAATGACACTATATCCAACAAATGTTCCCTTCTTTCCAGAAGGTTCCAACTTTGTCCTCTTCTCCTTGGTTACATGAATATAAACATGACAACCAAACATCCTCAAATTCCTAACCTTTGGTTTCTCACCATTGAAAACTTCTTCAGGAGTATTGAATTCCAAAATCCAGTGAGGACTTCTGTTTTGAACTTAAATTATTGTCTTGGATGCTTCTCCCCATAAGAACATGCGAAAATTTTGATCATGATTCAAGATTTGCTTCCACAATAGTCCTATTGTTCCTTTCGACAACCCCATTCTGTTAAGGGTTGTAAGGGACTATCAACTCCCTCTTAATCCCCACTTCTTTGCAAAACACAATGAGTTCCTTGGAAGTGTATTCTCCTCCATTATCTGACCTTAGAGTCTTGATATTCTTCCCTGTCAAGTTTTCCACTTGAGCCTTGAAGTCTTGAAACTTGCTGAAGACTTCATCTTTTGTCTTCATGAAGTAGATCGATGTTTTTCAAGAGAAATAATCAATAAATGTTACATATTAGAAGAAACCACCCAAAGAAATTGTTGTCATTGGTTCGCATACATTTGAATGAATTAGATCCACAATTCCTTTGGATCTGCTGCCAATGCTTGGAAAGTATCCCTTTACATTCTTGCCATATGCACAACCTTTTGCAAAGTCCTTCATGTTGTACTTGGAGATCTGGAAGACCTGTAACCATGTTCCTTAATACTGACAAAGCCTTATAGTGAATGTGAGCAAATCTATGTTGCCATAGCTCAAAGAGATTGCTGTCACTATGTACCAATGCTTGAGCTGATCGTCCCAAGAGTCTGTATAAGCCTCCGTCTCGAACACCAATCACCTTTGCCGAGTCCATGCTTGAGCCCTTTTTCCATATAAGAACCTGGGGTTGTGGGGGAGCGGCTCTCCCCCCGAACCCGCTCCTAAATCGCACTCCCTTTGGGAGCGACTAGGGAGCACGCTCCCAAAATCGCTCCCGCATGGGAGTGAATTTAGGGAGCGAATCTTGGAGTGAAATTTTCGCTCCTTAGCCTTTTTTGCAATTTTTTTTTTTTAGTAACATTCCAAATGCAATTTTTTCTTCAAAGAAATAAATAATATTTTAGTGGGGCAACCTAATTATCAAGCCTATGGCCCTAGTATTGATATTCGATTCATGGTAATGTTAAATTCTTAAAGTAAAAGTGACATTCTTGTTAATCTTCATTTTCATCCTTTTACTTAAATTTTTAACATTACCATGAAATGACTTGGGATGTTTAAGAGTGGTTTCGACCTCATTGGATTTCATATAGAGAAAGTAGAATTTTGGATCTCATTCAAAATACAGCAGACTATTAGTTTTTCAGGATTTTAGGATTGGGGGGATTGCAATGTTTCCATTGGATTTTGTCATGCATTAGGGTATGGAACTCGTATTTAATCAAAAGCACTAATCCCTCTATGTACCTTGATGTTAGTGACATTGGTTGTCAAACTCCTTTATCATGACCCTCCTAAAAATGTACGCATCACTCAAACAAAATCTTGACTTGACATGTTATGATTTTTCTATCTTATGTTGATGCTTAGAGGGTGATATTAATGACAAAGATCCCTATATAGATCCAGAGGTAATGACAAAGATACCTCTGGATATTAATGCCCTGAGGGTGATATTAATGACAAAGATCCTGATTTTCCAACAAGACTAAAAAATTAGACATTTCTTGTGGCGGCAAGAGGACCAAGCATTAGCAATAGATAACAGATTTAATTGTCTTTTCTAGTTTCTAGTAGATTTTATAACTATTGACTCTTTCATATTTATTATGATATTTTTTGTAAACAATTTACGACAATTTAAGTTTGAAGTTTGAAGTTGGCAATTATAACTCATTAGTAATGAATTATGAATATGATGCTCCATGAAAGTTGAAAGTTGTTTCATTTCATTTCATTTTATAACTTTTCATTTTATGTTAGATATTATTTGTTGTAATGGTTACACTTAGCTTAGAAGTACAACTTTGGTGATCAATGATGATAAATGTTATATATTGAATTTTGAAAGCTTGAAACTTTAAGATTGATGAATCATGAGACTCAATATGTTGAATGTTACTATGCTAATAACCAATGTGGAAAAAGTCGAAGTTGGGATTAAATTGGCAAGGGTCCAAAAGTTGAAGAAGTCATTAAAGTCGGGAGTTTTTCAAAAAAGTCGGCAAAAAGTCGGCAAAATTAAACGGCCAGCCAAAAAAATAAAAAAATCGGGATTTAATCGGCCAGCCAAAAAAATAAAAAAATCGGGATTTAATCGGCCAGCCAAAAAAATAAAAAAATCGGGATTTATTCCCGACTTTTTCCACACTGCTAATAACTTGTGGACGTGGTTGATGAAGATTATAACTTCTAGATGATTGTTGTTATATGGTTCAATCTATGTTTTTTTATCTAATTCATCATTCTACATGCTTTTGTTGACATATATGCATCAAAATATTAAAAAATATATATTATATAAAAAATCGCTCCTCAAATCGCTCCCAAACTAGGAGCTTTTGAAAATGTCGCTCCCGCTGCCGCTCTTGCTTCTGCTCCCACTCCCTGTTTTCGCTCCCGCTCCCAAGTAACCTTGGTTGAGTGTAATCCTTGTCTATGTGACATGTGATGATCCTTTCCTTTCCAAATTTGTGTCAAGTGGACGATTCTTCTTTAGATTGCGACTTCATTGTTATAGATGTTACAGAGCAAAGTTGAACTGAGATGAATGAAAGAAATTAGAGTAAACAAATATCTTTGATGCAGAAAGAAATCCCTCCCTAGTTGAGAGGGAGTGTTAAAATTTGGTAGCTCAGGGATGAATTTCTCCTAGAAGAAATAATATCTTCCAGTTGTGTTTGAACCACCTATAATAAAATTTTATTTATAACAATTCTAATATGACTTTCCAAAAATAATAAGTCACATCTCAATTTGTAAGTGACTTTCCAAAAATAGAAAATCATGTCTAAATGATCAAGGATGATCTGAAGATATGGAATCCACTTTAAAATCAAATCAATCATGATTATACAAGTCAAGGATTAATATTTTATCCTTATTATTATTATACTATTATTTATAAAATAGTCTAAAGTCATTCACCTTTAATGGATTAATAAAAACGAATTTTTTCATGGAATAAGTAAATGAAATTGAGAATCTTTTACTTGGCAAGTCAAACCTCTCCCTTGGAATAAAATAGTAACTCCACACTTAAGAGAATGTAACTCTCCCTCATTAATTCAATGTATGGCAAAAGTGTAACTCCTTATTAAATGCACTTGTAACTCCCTCATTCAATTCGATTTGTAACTCTCACCAAGTATTCTCTCATGTCTAAGTGTAACTCTCTCTGTCCCTAATATGAATTGTAACTCCTCAAGACAAGTGTACCTCTCTCTTTATTCTTGGGATGAGTTACACTCCTCAAGTAACTCCTCCCTCATGGAATTCAATTATTCTATTATTGGCTCAAGGCATGAATTCATTTTGTAACTTCTCTCCTTTCTCATCTATTTAAGCAACAACAAATGAGAGTTGAGAGTAACATGTTTATTGTGAAGGAGAGCTAGTGTTGAGTGTGTGCAAAAAAAGTGTGAGAGTAAGTGAAGAGTAAGAGAAATGGAAGAGTTGGAGCAAGTGTGAAGGACAAGACCTGATCAAGAGAATAAGATCTTCAATCAAAGAACAAGAGTACTTCAACTGCAAATTGATCAAACATTGGTGACTTTACTCATTCTCATTCTCTCTCTCTCTCTGTACTCTACTTAACAATTGAAGAAATCTAATAGATGAATCATTTGGGTTTTACCCTTGTGGGTTTTTCCCTGGTCTTTGGACCTAACTCCCAATGTTTTATATTTGTGCTTGGCTATCGTCATATGATCCTTAAGTTTATGTTCTATCTACAATTGTTAATCTGAATTTTTTTTTGAAGAAATCTGCATTCTAAGTAATTGTAACAACATAGAACATTCAATTTTCTGCAATGTACATTCAATGTTCTGCAAAGTACATTAAGCTTTCTACAAAGTACATTCAATTCCATTCAGTTTTCTGCAAAGTACATTCATTTTTCTGCATAGAACTTTCAAGTTTCTGCAAAGAATTTTTAAATTTCTGCATAGAACTTTCAGATTTTAACATTTTACACTTGGCATTCATGTAGATCTATTGGAAATTGCTCTACCTATTTGACCAAGCCTTTTATTATTATTTTGTACATGAGGAAGACAAATGGCATCCAAATTTAGTCTTTGCATGAAGATAAGGGTGGAAGAAGGTGATATGTGGCACTAGAATGATCTAGAAAATTATATCCAAGAACTTTTCTATGGGACCTTGACCTAATTCTTCCACTTAAGACGCTGTAAATATTTTTGTATTTTTTTCTTGGAGAAACTCGTGAGGAAGTTAGAGCTCAAATCTATACAAGGATTTGCTCTCTCCATTTGAAAGATGGATTGGATTATTGGAGAATAAGGGGAAAAATCTTGTCTCACCTTTGGAAAGCTATTGTGTAATCTTTTTCTATTCTTTGATGTTTGTTTAGGGGTATAGTGAAAAAGGTTTGATATTGCAAGTCTTCATAGAGGAGTGAGCTATTGCAAAGCAAGCAATGCAAGTGAGGTATGACTTGTGATCTATTTTATTTCTTTGTGAAGTTTTAAGCTAGATCTATTGTATTGGGGGTGAACATTTTAGGTTTTACTTCCTTACCTTAGGTTTAGTTTGAAATTTGAAGTTTGTAATACCTAGGTTAATTTTTTTAGGATCAACCTCCTTGTGAGTCCTGCATAATTTAGATTTCTTAATTTGTTGCACAACAAACAATCTTCCAAGGTGTATGGGGACATCAAACATCAAAGATAAGAAGACAAATACTCAAAGCTACCTTAGACTCCATAGCCCAAGCAAGATAGGCATTGGTCTCCCATTCATTCATCACTTCAAGGCTGCCTTTTACATTTGCATCATTTTTCCATCACCATTGTGGCTAGGTACTCCTTACTCCCACTCCTACTACACAAAGTGAGCCTAGTTAACCCATAGGAAAGCCCCCTTGACTAGGAAACTTTTCTTGAGTGTAAAGTGTAGGGGAGAGTTAGTGAGGTGATAGTAGCCAACCTTCGAAGTTCCACAAGGCTAGCACCTATTGAGAAACCAAGCATAGGGTATGTAAGGCTTGATTCCTCTTACTTGATAATTACTTGTGAATGTTTAATGTCTTCTTATTGCTTTTTAAGTGTTCTTCATCAAGCAATTATACAAATGTTCAATCCTAAGTTGCACGAAATGGGGACACAGGGACGAGTTTCCGAAATGGGCACGGGTACGAAACGTGACCCCCCCAAATTTTGGAAACGGGGAAACGCGATATATATATATATATATATATTAGAATCTAGGACATTGAAGAAATGTTATGAGCAATCATAAAGCATCCATGATACATTATAATTTATTACATTTAAAGTTTAAACATTATGATTAAATTTACATCACATTTACTCATAAATGATCACATAATGAAAATAGCAATATTGGAATATCCAAAATCAACCTTTACTATATATCCAAATCTCAAAATCAGCCTTTATATTATATATGAGGCTGCAAGTACAATAAAGACTATGAGGCTGCAAGAACTATAAAGACAAAAGACCACTGCTCTCTTCCTCTTTTCTCCTTTGCTAAAATTGTTCGTCTCCAAGAGAAACGACTTGTTCAATTGTGTGATGAGGGAATGAGGCGAGAGTCTTTTTATAACTTGAGAGAGGCATCTAGAAGAATCCACAAGATATTTTATTCGCCTAATAAAAAATTAGAACCGAAAAAGCAAAAAAAGAAAAAGAAAAATCGCAATATGGAGTGGAAATGCTGTCGTACAGCCTGAAAACTCATTTCCGACTGTACTGGCCACGTTTCCCCAGCGTGAAACGTGCCAGTACGGCGGAAAATTCGTTTCCAGGCCGTACGGTACGCGTTTCCGTTTCGTTTCCTGGTTGGAATGGACTCGGGGCCAACGTTTCCTGCAACATAGGTTCAATCTTTCAAGAAAACAAAGAGACAAGGGACACCAAAATTAAGCTCCAAGCTAGGGAAAAACCCGACAAGTGGGAAAACCCAACAATCCTTCTCTTATAGAATCAGATCAAAATGAGATATCCAAGACCGAGACCAAAACCAAAACTGCTACCAAAAAATCCAAGTCCAGTCCTCCTCCAAGTCACTTCCAAAGTCAAAGTCAACATAGATCAAACTGGTCAACTTCTTGAGATTTTGACCCTTGAAATTTCAGGCCTCCAGTAGCACAAAAAAATTCATCTTGCTCACGTGCGAGTTGTGGAAGGTCTGAAAATTTGGTCAAGCAAGAGTATTTCTCTCTTTTACTTCTATTCTCTCTCCTTTGAATTCTGCTTTTTGTTCTACTTCGTATGGTTCAGATGTACTCCTTTTTTTGTCCATGGATGATCTTCCAAATGAGTTGAACTGCCTCATATATATATATAGCTATCCAAGAGGTCGAATAGGTGTCTATTGGAGGACTGGGCTGACTTGTTCTAAGGAGGGCCAACTTGCTCATTTGGTGGACTTTAACTCAAACAAAAATTCAAATTCCTTTTTTTTACAAATGTCCAAATGGGACATGACTCAAATACATTTTCTTTTGATTTGTAATAAATTCTTTTTGACTATTTTTGACTCTATAAGCATGAAGAACGTGCTTTGACCAAAATAAGATATAATAATGAATATAATCAATATGTCAATGATAAAATTACATTACATTATGAAGACCAACACTAGTTACAATTTCAACACTCCCTCTTAACTAGGGAGGTATTCATAATGACTCAACAAGATATTCTCAAGTTGAAATATTCATAGAAGAAAGAATCCAAATTGATAAGCATCAATGATGATTATATCATCATAACTAGCATTGTCAAACTACTAAGGCCTTGAGAAGTACGCTCTATTGCTCCACTAGATCGAAGCACAATGTTGGGAGGCATTAATTTGGACACCACTGCCTCTCAAGGCACATACCCCATCGAGGTGTTTCCAAGGTATGACCTCACAGGACAATT
Organism: Pinus taeda; assembly: GCA_000404065.3. Taxonomy (NCBI): domain Eukaryota; kingdom Viridiplantae; phylum Streptophyta; class Pinopsida; order Pinales; family Pinaceae; genus Pinus; species Pinus taeda. The sequence continues at coordinate 69,777 of APFE030769076.1, read as the reverse complement.
TCTTAATCCCAAGGAAAAGTATGTCCTTCGGACCATTCTTTACCAAGTCCATGTGTCCAATTTAGGATGTTAATCCTAATCAACCAATTTACATGAGTCAAGAATGTAGGTCCTTGATGCTCAATTTGATATTCCCACTTAGCAATATGGCTAAGGGGAAATATCATATTTTCCCAATTTTGTATTATTTCATACTTGCACTTAGGAAAGGTGGGTTTAGATGTCCCACTTGAATTTTTGATTTAAAGGGAGGCCCAAATATTAGAAGAAGGGGGAGAAAATCGAATTGCTAGTGGTAAGTGGGGGCCACCCATAGACAAATACGACCCACAAGGAAGTATGCACTCATTGGAGGGAGATTGGCGGGGGAAAGTCGATGTTTGGGCCCATGTGGGCATTTGGGAGGCTCTTTGACAAAAAGAGGAGGCAATCATTTCTGGGCATTCTTGATCATTTGAGTTTTTTCTTAGACTAGCACACTTGAGCTGAGGCCAAGTCTGCAAGTGTTGTTGACCACAAGAGGTTTCCAGGCAGAAATCTCACCCCTTGCTTCGGTGGACTTCGAGTGCCAACCCAAGGAGGGAGTCTCATCCTTTTTAGATCGATCCGAGGGCAGCAAAGTGTGAGCGTGGGGAATTTCCAGTAGTAGCATCGCAGGCACTGCACAGTCCTTGGTAGTGTCACACGTGGGGGTTGCGCAAAGAAGGGAATTTTGGGCTGAAACTTGTGGGGGAGTCTGGGAAGGAGATTTGTTGGTGATTGCAATCATTTTGGGGGAATTTAGCAGTAGGATTTACAGGTGGGTCGAATTACCCAGCATCAGTGCCTTTGAGGGAAATTGGCCGAAATTCCAAGGTCAACATTTGGCCAATTCCTTCGTGGTTTTTAGTGGGTATTTGGTGGAGAGCCTAGGGTCAATTTCTCAGAATTTTGTGAGCACGAGAGGAGGCCCTAACAGCTATTCTTCACAACCAACAACTCATTTTTTGGGTAGTTCAGCGCAGAGCCAAAGGGAGAGCAGGCAACACACTTAGGGGAATTCATCTTCATCACTTGGTCTAAGCCTAGTTGCACACTTTCCAAGCACCAGTTGTAACCCCATGTTTTATTAATAAAATGGCTTAGCAGTGCAGGTTTTGGCTCTATTTCGTGGTCTGATTTGTGGGAAATTTTTTTGTGTGTTTTTCTATATGCATGCTTGTTTATTGCTGTAAATTTTCCTTAGGGATATTACAGTGGTATCAGAGCTCATAGTCTTGGCTCAGCCTGTGGGAGCAGCATCAGTCTATGACACCAGAAGACCAATAGAACATAACTTACCGGAGGTAGAGGCACATGAGCTGAGAGAGGCAACTACAAATTACCTCAGATCCAGTGATAGCTAAACCAGAGGTCGAAAGGCCAAACATGGGGGATAATCATTGAAGAATCTAAGGGAAGATGACATTAATGATTCTTCTAACTATGATAACTGCTTGTGATGTCTTTTTACTTATTAGGATTATCTTCTTCTCCTTATTATTATAGTGTGTTCTTCAATCATCAAACAACTACCAAAACAAGAAGATCAACAAGATACAAGTACAAAAGATGTAGGCTCCAAGCCCGAGCAAAACCTCTCCTCTTGAGAGGAAAACCCTTTAATCTCTTCTTATAGATTCTTTATTAACGAATACCAAGACCCTTGGCCAATAATGAAGCCCTTCGAAGACCAAAATTGTGAAAATTTCTGAATCTACACATCATAAGTCCTATTGCAATCACTCGTTTACCATCTCCTACTTGTTTTTACATTCAACAAGTTATTTAATTATTTAAATATCAAAGAAAACACTATTGTAGACTGCCCATACATACAAATCATGAACTGAAATAGAACGAGACAAAGACACAAGGGACACTGTTATTTTTGGACAATCATCCTAGGGAAAACCCAATGCGGGAAAACCGGTGCAACATATAGAGGGTTTATATTATTAAGTGGATTTTTGAATACAACTAGGGTGCCAAATTGGGCTCACCCAAGAGAGAATAAACCCGACAGAAGTACCTCTATCTGGAGACAGATGAACAAACCCCACAGGTGACTGTGCTCTTCCCAGTGCTGGGCAATGATGGCTGCTCCAAGCTTTGGGCTGGAACTGAGTCACCTCCTCTAGAAGCTGCGTTGCTGCAACACTGCATCACTGCGTCAGAGCTCTCCCTCTTCGTCTCTCCTGGTGCTTCTCTACCTCTCTGCTATGTATTCTTGGCCTTGGACTGAAGTCCCTCTGCTAAACTGCCCCACTGCAATAGATCACTTGTTCGATTTTCTTAGCAAACCTCGCCCTAGAAAAATCGAATTGACTGATCTCTCTAAAGTGTATCTCCAACTGACCCTCAAGCCTTTTCTTATACTTCTCTTGTTGATGAATCAACGACTGAGATTAAGTCCCTAATCAATAGTTAAAATTAAAACAGACTTGATCCTCGTCACTTAGAAGTCTCTCACCCATATTCCCATTAATATTTTTATTTTCCTAAGCTTAGACTTAGGAACCCATTAAAAATATTAATTATTTTAATAACTCTTCATCCAAGTGGAATTTCTCCAAACGATCTCTGGGTCTTGGAGATCTCATGTGTTCTAGCCCCTCCACAAAATTTCGGAGCTAGAGCACATTAGATGCTACCCAAAATCAACATTCCTTCTTAGCGAGGAATGTGTTCTAGTAACACTTCCCAATCGAAGCATCACACTGATCCATGGCATCAGTCCTCTGTGCTGCTGATGCTTGGCCTGATGCCCTTCATCCGCTGCACCACTGCTTCCTGTACTGCTGCCCATGGCTATGCCACTGCCACTGCTACATCTGTACTACAGCTCCCTCTCCATATGTGGCATCATGCTGCCCATAGCACTGCCACTGCAACTCAGTTGCTGAGAAGCAACTGAAACTTCACCCAAAAACTGACATGCTGGTCAGTATGGATGCCTCGTGATACTAAAGCTACCTCTGCTACTACTCTGTGTTGATCCTTTGCTGCTACTGCACTACTGCAAACTGCTCTGTGCCTCTCGCATTGCTACAACATCCACTGCGCTCCCTCGGAATCTGGCATTCTAGATCTACCACTGTTGCTCCATCACACCTCACTCCAACCGACTCCCATCATTTTGCTACTGTCGTTAAGGGCTCATGTAGCTGTATGTGATTCAAGAATTCAGGCACCTTAATGATCCTGCCCTACATGTAGTCCTCTCAACTACAACTCCATGTCGCCCCACCTCTTCTCCAGAGGCGCATGAGCACTCATGGCACAATCGTCATCCTCGCCTTTCCTATTAGCTTTTGCTGGAGCAACCTTTGAGTCAAAAGCCTCCTCTGTGCCCTTCTTCCAGGGGCACTGAGTGGCAAAATGTCTAAGTTCCGCACACTTGAAGCATCTGACCTTGGAAATATCCTTCTTCTTTCTCTTTTGCTACCCTTGTTGTCCCGATGATGCGAGAGCTACATCCTTCTCCTACTTGACTCGAGCTCCTTTGCCACTACCCCCCGCCTTGGTCAACCTCCTGATCTCTTCTTGTCGAAGAGCTGCCCACATCTCCTCCCAACTGGGGAGAGTCGCTCTGTCCAAGATACTTTGGACAAATGTCTCCCAGTCCTCAGTGATTGCATTCAGGGCAATCCTGACCATGAACTCAGGATTTGGTGTAGACCCCACGGAAGTCAACTAGTCTCTAATCCCTTGCAACTTGAGGAGGAAGGGATCGATCTCTTCTTCCTTCTACATCTGGTACTGTCTCATCTTGTTGATTTGGGGTAGCATCGGATGTGCTCTAGCCACGAAATCTGGTGGAGAGGTTGGGGCATGTTATCACCCCAAGAAACTCTCCTAGGTTGTATATCAGAGATGTTCGGGAACATTACAAACTCAACAAAATGTTGGAAATGGATGGATGGAAGGAATGATGCATATTCAAGTCAGATAACCGCTTCTTCTATGCTTAACTCTAGACATGGGTGAACACCCCCAGACTACAAGGCTTTAGACCACCAATTACTCACAATTTGAGGATTGGGTGAACATGGAGAATACTAACTACACCAGCAGATGCACAAGACCATGTGATGGCCGGCTGCAAGCAGTAAAAAGGTCTGCAAATCTATTTCCTAATGCACAGACAGGATGACAGCTCTCTAGCACTAAGTTAATAGAAACCTGCATAACACATTCAATAATACATACATGATTCTAACACAGAGGTGGGATGATAGCCCCTCTAATGCTAAATATCAAGAGCACATGAATAAATGCATACTAGGCACAACCTAGAACAAAGAAGAAGTGGAAAGTGAGCAATTAACAGCGAAAGAAGCTTGTATTAGCTGAAAATGAAGACCAGACGCTGCAAGTATCACAGTATTTACAGTCTCCAGAAGTTGAACCTTACATCAAAACCAAAATCATCAACCCTGATTACATCTCTTTTTTGGGTATATATGGAGTTTGATTACAAAAATGCTTTGCTATTCTATGCGTGGAGGGGTCATAATTGACCACCAACCACATTAACTATTCAAAATGGGCCTCTGCTACGATCTGCTGCTTCCATGAATGAACTTGATCTTCTCTAATATTTTTTTGTCCTTCTTGATCAGATGAATGTCTTATGAAAGAATGATCCATAACAGATAAATGTTGTGATCTACTCGAGGAACGTCATTCTTGTTCTTCGGCCATAATGTTCTTGAATGCAGTTGTTGAAGAATAACTGTGTCGGGTACTGGTAGATGGCTGCCATTGTCCTTTAGAAGCACGACTCAGTCAAAGGTGGCGAAGACTTCATGGCGGGTGTACGAGCGGGCGGATAATAGATATCAACCATTGGATCAAAAAGATAGACGGCAGAGATTGATTAGCAGTGGCCATCAGGAGACGTGAGAGCGAGATAGACGAGGGCTGTTGGATCTCATATGGGCAGATCCAACGGTGATCGCGGGTCGGGAGTACGCGGGGTTAACGAGCGGGAACGGGCGGGACGGTAGTAAGTGGTTTTCCCCGCACCGCCTACGGGAGGTGGGTGGCAAACGTACAAACCCCCGCGATCACAATAGGAGGGCGACACGTGGCCGATGTGACGGGCGACAAACCACTTTCCCCGCGGGTTAATGCGCGTGTAGGTTTCGGCAGCGGGACAAGCGATTACCGTTGGATAGGGAGCTGGGCGATCGGATGGCCAGAAAAAACGCACCTATTTTATGTGACTGATGTGACGAGAAAGCGCCGGATTGTCATATAGCGCTTGTTTGCGTAGGCGCAGTTATAAGGGTAAAGCCTTAGCGTTGAGGGACTAGACGGGAGAGGGGCTTACACAAGATTTAGGGAGAAAAACATAACTGAAGGGGTTAAGGGAGAATAAGGAAAATGAAGGGGAAGGAGAAAACAAATTGCTGCGGGGCTTCCTATTCACAAGAACATGACCAAATTTGAAATTTGGTCCTCCAAACACTGAAGCACATAGCGGAGCTAACATTGGCTCCTTCTGGGGATGAGATCCTCCTTGTGAGGTCTCAAGAACCTGCAGATCAATGCCTTTCCGATGAAAACCAATTAGCAAAATTCCTAGCGTTCCATTGGGCATGGAGTCTACTTTGCTCATACTAAACTGATAAAAAACAAAATATTTACAACTTTAAGGCCAAAAGATCTTAAACCACATAAATTTTAAGAAAACACCCGTTAACTAGGCCATAAAAAACTGCTTGTCCTCCCATACTTTTCAGTATGAAGGTGTTGTTCCCTTGGATTTGAGAAATAATGAAAGGTCCTGTCCAGAAAGCATCAAACTTCCCATGATTGCCTTTCTTTTCCTTTAATGCATCCCACTGCAGAACCAAATCTCCACCCTGGAAATTGTCTTTCTTTGTCATCCTGTCAAAAGCACCCTTGATATTTTTTTGATGTGCTGCAGTGTTTTCAAATAGTTGTTCTCTAATCTGATGTACCTCTGCTAAATCAATGATCCTTTTTGCCATCTTCTTCCTCATTCTATTCTTGTTGCAGGAACTTTGCCACAGGGAGCATAAGCTGAATTGGAAATACTGCCTTTGTGCCATACACCAGCTTGAATGGAGAATTCCCTGTGGGTTTCTTAATGATTACTTTGTCAGCCCAAAGTGCATATTTGAGCTTAGAATCCCAATTCTTTTTGTTGTCCTCCAACAACTTCTTAATTATCCTTATTAAACTCTTGTTGAAAGATTCTGCTAGACCATTACCTTGAGGATAATATGAGGTGGAATGAACTAGTTTAATGCCCATTGAATTACACATCTCCACCAATTGTTTTGCTCTGAAGGCTGCTGCATTATCTGTGACTAACTTATGTGGACAACCAAACCTGGTACAGATATTTTTAATTAAAAACTTCATGACCACATTATGATCAACCTTTCTGGTAGGGATTGCTTCAATCCACTTAGTGAAGTAATCAGTGGCTACTAATATCCATATGTGTTGGTCACTGGAATGTGGATTGATTTCACCAATGAAATCCAAGCTCCACTGCTGAAAAGGTCCTTTTGCATGTATCGGTTTTAAGGGCAGGGACTTCAACTGCTGTTTCCCTTCAAATCTTTGGCACCTGTCACAAGATTTAACAAATGAAAATACATCAGAAAATAAAGAGGGCCAGTAATATCCAACTCGAGGATTTTGTGAGCTGTAGTCTTCCAATAATGGTGTCCTCCACACATGCTGGAATGAAATTGCTGCATGACTTCTATTGATTGTTCTTTGTCCAGACACCTCAAAAGAATCCCAGAGGGGTCCCTCCAATAGAGCAGATTTTCATTAATGCAATATTTAGCTACTCTAAGCTTAATAGTTCTAGCTTGACTTTGAGTAAAGCTTGGAGAGATTTCTAGCTTCAGCAAGAATTTAACAATTGCAGCATACCAATCACAAGAAGCTAGATTTTCTGCCACCGACTGCTTTCTCTCTAGTTTAGCTGTTATTTCCTCTTCTGTTTGACCATTTTTTGAATTCGAGCATATGAGGGTTATGTCCAAAGTTCTGCAATTTTCTTCAGCTAATAACCTGGCAAGACCCTAACCTCTGACAAGTTTGGTGGGCTTCAGTTCTATATTAAACTCAATTAACTTTGCAATCCATTTAGCCCTTCTTCCATCAGCATCAGGTTGTGTTAAGACATCTTTTATTGCATCAGAGGGTACATATGCAATTATCTTGGAATGTAGAATATAAACCCTGAAATCTTTCAAAGATTTGATAAGAGCATGTGCTTGTTTCTCAATAATATCATACCTCAGTTCAACATCCCTTAATGTCTTGATGAAAAATGCCACTGGATGCTCTGAGCCTTCCTCATTTGCTTGCAATAAAACTGCTGCAAGGGTGTCATTAGAGGCAAAAGAAAATATATGGAACTCCTTGCTATAATCTGGACTAATTAAAGTAGGAACTTCCATAATAGTTTTTTTAATGGAATCAAATGATTTTCTTGCTGCTTCAGTCCATTAGATCTTTGACCCCTTTTTCAACATGGAGGTAATATGCTTCACAAGTTCTGCAAAATTTGGTATAAACCTCCTCACAAAGTTTATTTTGCCCAGAAAGGACTGGATGTCCTTTTTTGATCTCGGGACAGACAAAGTCTGTATTGCTTTGACTCTTTCTGGGTCAATTCGAACACTTGCAGCAGAAACAATATGTCCTAACAGCTTGCCTTCTTCTAAAGAAAATTGTGACTTTTTAGGATTGACTGAAATCCCAAACCTTCTGCACTTTAAAAACACTTTCTTCAAATGTTGCAAATGATCTTGATGGCTGCTGGAGTACACTGTTATATCATCAAGGTAGATAAGTACAAATTTATCCTTCTCTCCCACAAATGCTATATCCATAGCTCTCTGAAAGATAGCTCCAACATTCATCAGCCTAAAAGGCATCTTGGCATACATAAAAGTGCCCCAAGGAGTAGCTAATGCAGTCTTCTCTTGGTCATCTGGGTGTACAAAAATTTGATTAAAGCCTGAAAATCCATCCAGGAAAGACATAACTTTGGCCCCTGAGGATAGTTGTCTTTCTTTGAGCACTTGTTTAAGTTTCTGAAATCAACACAGAGTCTGATTTCTCCACTTTTCTTCCTCACCACCACTAGGTTGGCTACTCACTTTGAATATCTAAGGGGAACTATGATTTTGACAACCAACAACTTTTTAATTTCTTTCTCAATTAGAGGGAGGAGCAAAGGGTTTATTGGTGTAAGCTTCTATTTGAAAGGTATGGTGTCTTTCTCTAAAGGAATTTTATGCTGGATGATCTTTTTATCATATGTTTTCAGATCACTATATTCCCAGGCAAAGGCATCAACAAATTGCTTCATTAAATTGCAGTATTCAGAACATTGATCAGGAGACAAATGTGTGGACAGATTTATGTATCTTGGCTGACCTGGACTCCCTATATCATGCTCACCGACTGCAGATTGGTCTTCTTTTTGCGCAGCCTTATAAGGGACATCATTATGGTCAAACAATCTTTCTAGAGGAATTAGGCCCTTAGGTATATGATTGCTGGGCAGTTGGACAATGCTATCTTTACCAATTTTGTTTCTAAGCTATGCTTGGGGATTTTCTTCCATGGCTTCATTCTCTTGGTCAATTTGCATTTCAGAGAATTCATGAATGACTTGCAAGAACCTATTCACTTCATCATCATCTTCAAAAACTTTCCAATGGTGGACATTATCAGGCAATGATGGTCTATATTTCATTTGGACTTCATAAACTAGTCTGGGAGGCACGAGAGGGATAAATAGACTAGCAAACACAACAAGGGAATCAACAAACTGATTTTCGGCTCTAGGGATGTATGAGATACAAAAACTGTCAAAAGAGTCTTTGAGTCTCTATACCTCATCTTTGTATGCTTTCAACCTTGGGTGCTTTGCCTGAAATGTTTTATTTACTTGTTGAATGATCAGATCAACATCTTCAAGCACCTTTATGTTCTTGATTCCTCTGTTTTTTGCTGCGTTCAGACCTAATATCAGAGCCTCATACTTTGCTATATTGTTGGTGACTTGAAAGGCCAGCTTAAAAGACAGCTGTGTGCTTTCTTGTTGTGGAGATATCAACACCAACCCTGCTCCTGCAGTCTCCTTGGAACATGCTCCATCAAAGAACATCTCCCAAACTTGACTTTTTGCTCCTCCTCGGCCTGAATTGTTTGTTTCCTGAGCTGCATTGAGGCCTTCTGAGATTCTTCTATTTGGAGAATACATGCTCCAAAATCAGTGTCCACATCATAAATGGGATGATTGGACGGGTTCTTCTCATCACTGATGATGTAGGCCAGCTGTGCTTCTCTGTATAATCTCCTGCTTTCTCCTCCAAAGAATGGGACAGTAGCATAAGATAAATCGTTCTGTAATGTCCCACCTAGTCTCTTAATCCATCCTCTGGACAACAACATGCCAAACTTAGGAGGGACATCTGCTACCACAATGTCCATCACCATGCTCTTCATGGGCCGCTGAGTTAGGGTAATGGCTAAATCTTTAATCAGTCTTAAGAATTTTACTTTCCTTGAATCAAAAGAAAATAAATCATGGTATGGTCTGGTGATGTCAAGGCCTAACTCTTCCATGATAGCTTTTGGCATCAGATTGTGGCTAGTCCCTGTGTCTAGTAGGCAATTGTGGAGGATTTTGTCATGAATGGTCAAGGAAACATGAAAAGATGGAGAATTATCATCAGCAGGTTTGGTCATTGGGCTAAGTACCACTGCAGGTTTATCATCTTGCAAATTGACGGAGTTAGAGAAGGTTTGTGTGGCTTTCAGCTCGAGCTTCAAGGATAGGCTTTCTAAATACTTCGCTCTTTACAAGTTCTAACAGCGGCACAAATATTTTTAACTTCTGGACTTCTGCTTCAAAACTGAAAGGGGAAGGGGACTTATCAGGACCTCTTACCTCTTGAATTGGAGCTTTGAGGATGACTAGATCAGCTGCTGGTCTTTTCTGTCTGGTATTCTGTGATTCTGTTTGAACAACGGCGCTTTGGGCATGATTCTCCTTGACATTTTTTGTATTTGACCTCAGGTTGTATCTTTGCTGTTCACCAGTCTGCAAAACAACCTCTCTGTCCCACCTTTGACTGCCTTGTTCTTGCAACAAAGATTCTTCGTATTTAGCCAATGTCAAGAAGGCAGCACTGCCTTTATCTTCCATACAATGTATTTCATCCTCATCTTCAATCTGTTCTTCCTCCATGACTACATTTTGAAAAGGAGCTTTACCTTTCTGATCTTCATTTGGTTCTTTACCCCTCTGAATGATTTGTAACTGCTCATTTGCTTTTCTGTATGGATTTGGATTTCTTGGAGCAAATGTGTTCTGCTGCCTTGTCTTTCCTGAGTTCTGCTCAATCTTTAGCTTAGATATTTCAGCAGCCAATGACTCTATCATTCTAGTCATTTTTTCTAATTTAGGCTCTGATGATGAAGTAGAGGAAGAAGAAGCCTCACCTCTCTGCCTTCTTCTATCAGCATGACTTTTGAGTTTCTCTGCAACCATAATGTTAGATTCTACTTCTAGGGCTGCATCTTGCATATCAGCCAGAGTGACACATCTTCTTTCTCTCAATAGCAGGCAAAAATCAGAGTCAAAAGCATTGGCATAAGTGAGTTTGGCAGAGGTGGGGGTAGGCTTTACTTCAGCTGGTATTTTACTATACATCCTATTGAATCTTTTATTGAAATTAGGCAAGGATTCCCCATTTTCTCTTTTCAGGTTACCAAACTCAGTATGGTAATATAGCAAGTCTTTTTTATCTCCCCAGTGCTTCAAAAATGCATCATCTAAGGCTTCAATATCAGCAATAGATCTAGGGGTCAACTCTCTGAACCATTTTCTGGCCTCTCCATCAAGGCTCTGGACAAAAACTCTCATCCACACATCATTGTCACTTATATCCAAGTTATCAGCATAATTGTAAAAAGCCTCAAGGTGTTCTTCAGCAGTTACCCCATCTGTACCAGTGAACTTAGGCATATATTTTTGGTATTCTTATGCAGGCATGGCACTCAAAGGAGCATGCAAAACTAGGGGTCCATACCTAGCAGCTATAATTCTTTCCATCTTCGTAGGTGCTTGCTGACCTGCCATGACTGGGGTATTTGGAGGGCTACTGGCAAATTGAATAGTGGGAAACAATGAAATGGATGACAGGGACAAGGGAATATGATAGACTGTATGGGATGCAATCTTTGGATTGAGATCCAAAGGGGGACTAAATGAATAAGGAGTTGTAAGGATCTCTGTAGGCGATTTCTCACTAGCAATACTAAGCTCCATATCCTTAAATAATACATTGTCAACTATAGCCTCCTCTTGCAGAGATAAGATTTCTTAGGCTTACTTGATCCTGATGCTCCTTTCTGCGATGTTTTCTTCTGCTTAACAATTTTCTCAGGGTCAGACACTAGTTCAACTGATGATTTCTGAGGATTTCTTCGAGTATGTCTCATAAACTGAGCCAGAACTGCAATGTGGAGTCACCACCAGGTAGGTCATCCAGTAGAGTCGCCAGATAGATGATTACAACCAAAAATGTGCCCAGACTTTGTCTATCATCAAAATCTGGAACTGTGTCGTTTCCCAGGGACGTTGAGCTTCAAGCTCCTCTCCCCAGCAATGACACCAATTAATGTTATCACCCCAAGAAACTCTCCTAGGTTGTATACGAGAGATGCTCGGGAACATTACAAACTCAACAAAATGTTGGAAATGGATGAATGGAAGGAATGATGCATATTCAAGCCAGATAACCACTTCTACTATGCTTAACTCCAGACATGGGTGAACACCCCCAGACTACAAGGCTTTAGACCACCAATTACTCACAGTTTGACGATTGGGTGAACATGGAGAATACTGACCACACCAGCAGATGCACAAGACCATGTGATGGTCGGCTGCAACCAGTAAAAAGGTCTGCAAATCTCTTTCCTAATGCACAGACAGGATGATAGCTCTCTGGCACTAAGTTAATAGAAACCTGCATAACACATTCAATAATACATACTGTTGACCTCTACTGGTCAACTACCCATGCAGTACACCCCCTATTTTATACAAAAAAAAGAGGCAGCACCTGATCAGCATGTTCGTGCCATCCTGCAGTCATCAGCAGCTTGATCAATCGTTTCTGTAAACCCAGTCTGCATGTATTAATTGTAAATAATCCTAGCAGATGTGAGTCGTGTTGTAAATTGCCTAGGTGGACCTAACTTTCCCATGATAATCTATGTCCCGGAAGGTTTTTCGTCTCACCGATCCACGGATCGGCAGAGTTTTCCTTCAAACTTGACCCCAAAGCCGGGATAGATTTTGTCATTGGAATTTTAGAAAATCCTAGTGTGTTAGCGTGCTAGATTATAGTCGTGTCGCAGAACTAGGTGTTTTGTGAGGGTCTATGTTAAAGGGGTTTTTCTCCCTTAAGATGTAAATTGTTAAAGTCATGATGTAATGTGTCCTGAGGGTTGAAAAATGTTTAAATCCCCTCATGAGTC